>ML779444.1:1531470-1567138 GCA_009831015.1 Picea engelmannii
CAAATATACATTAGTGTTGATGATCTATGTATTGATTGATTAGATAGGGTTATGAATTAGTTCAAACTTTTATACTAATCATCATACTATGCTGCTATAGATTCACATTGTGTTTGAGTTGCAGATTTGTCTCACAGGTTGTGACTTGGAAGAGACTTTAGAGCAGATTTCAACCACCACTTGCACAAACTCCTTGCTATTTCTTTTACATCTGATATATTGCTATCATTCCATACTATTTTCTGTAGCTATCTAACTCTTAGATAGGTCACAATATTAAACTTTTATTTCTGATTTACTTTGCTGGAAATTTATGTGTATAAACAGAAATTTCTGTAACAATATTTGGTGTTTTTGCAGCATTTCCAGCAAGCTTTTGCTTGTTGTTTTTTGCAGGGTATTGACATATTTTGAGGATCAAGTTGCCAAGAAACACCTAGGAGGCTTCCCAAACACTTCTTCTTTGGTTTGGGTAACATTTCTCCTCTTCTCTCTTTCTATTTTCTAAGTTTTCTGCAATATTTCTCACTCTTTTGGGCCCTAAAATAAATCTAACTTAGATTAGTTTGTCTATACTTTAAACTAGTTCAGTCTTTTGTCCATATAATATCATTAGTTTAGTTTTCTATTTCATTCATTAAGTTATTGAACCTTAAGCTATCCTCCTTGGCCAACATTGGAAGGCATTTCCACCACCTTGGCCATTGTAGTGGTGTTTCCTTTTCAAGTTTATTCATTTTGTTTTAAGAATAAAATCATAATCTTAAGTATTAATCTCACTTGCCGGAACCTTGGGGGAGTCATCCCCAAAATCGCCTTGGCTTAAAGGAAATTAAATTTGATTATCTACATGCTTAGTATCTAGAATATCTATAGTGATCATTGTTCTAAGTTTTATTTCCATTAAGCTTTTATTTTCACATGCTAATGCTCTCATGGTTAATGGCCTAATAACTTAAATGCTATTTTTTATGCTTTATTCTATTTCATCTTAAGTGGTTAGGTTACTTTAGATGCATGTGATACATATGTTTTAAGATTCAATTTCATTCTGCTAAGTAATTTATCTCTCAAGCATTTTTCTTTTCGTAGGCTTAGCAAATGATGGTGATGGCTAGGTGATATGTTGACTTTGAATATTTTCTAAGTGCTCACGTCCTAGCTTGCTTCACCCACGTCTTGCACATTTAAGCTCATGTTTTAATTGGTTTAACACTTGCATCTTGAGCTCAAGTCTTGTTAAGTTAAGCACACACCTCTTTGAGCTCACGTCCTACTTCATGGTTAAACAATTAATTCTTTGATGCTCATGCTTTTGTTCATAGTTTAAGCATTCATCTTATTTGAGCTCACGTCTTGGTTAAATGATTTAAACATTCACGTCATAATTTTATTTTCAGCCACATCTTAAGTTTTCAATTTTCATGTGAATGGTTCATGGTTTATGGTTAAACATCTTGCAAACTTTCCTTTCATGTGATGATCTTTTAATGATTTAACATTGTGCTATCATTTCTATACTCATTTATATGTTAATGGTGGTTTGATCACACTTTACAAGCACTAAATTCTCATACATTTGCTCACGGCCATACGCTAAAAAGCTAAAATTTAAGGGTCTAAAACTCATCAAAAATACACCCAACACACCTAAAGACCCACCCGATGGTCCTAATAACCTTTAGCAACATTTTAGGAGTCTTACTCATCTCCCTCCACCATCTAAAATGGGTTTGAAGGACAGTCCAGGCGGAAGTGGCAGGGGACCGTCCCGTGATTTCGTTGGGGAGATCCCGTGGCTGGACTACTTCTTACTAGGTGCGGGCTGACCTTGGAAGCTAGGGTAGGGACTTGTAGCCCTACTATATTAAGCACCGGGCAGTTATTTGGGGGAGGAGGAAGTTTGAGACACACACCTAGTCTAGGGGGTGGGAAATAAAATCTTTAAGAAATTACACTTAGTTGCATAGATCACTTGTGTATGTTTTGGGGGAAGTAGATGTACCAATAGACAAACATCATTGGTGATAGTCTTATCTTGTTTATCTTATGTGCAACTTGATGGTAAATGTTTATTGTGTTTAAGTGATTATTTGTTCAAAACATTTAAATATCTTGTTAATTGGTTGTTGTGGTGTGGACAAAGGAAGTTCTGAGTATCCCACTTGGGGAGGCATCACTTCTTTTGATCCTTGAGTGCTTTGTGTGATTGTAGCCAGTGAAGGCGGTCCAATAGAGTAAGTGCTATTGGGGCATGCTTGGAAATTTGTGAACACTTACATTTCTGCTATCTTTGTATATCATTGTATATCTTGTATATGTTGTAAACATTGTAAACACTTTTAATTCTTTGTAAGTAATCTTAATTCTTGGTCTGGGGTAGTTCAACTTGGTTTATTTGAAAACATTTTGTAATTGAACCACCCTCAAATATAATTGACCCCATTTGCCCAACCTTAGGCACTAGTCATTAGTTGACTTAGGGAAAGGGTTGCTTTTCATTTAGACTTAGACTTGCACTTGCATTGCTGCTTGTCATCATAGGCTAGTTTTCCCCTTAGCCTTTAATCAATTAAAATTAACTCCTAGAACATTAACCTTAAAATTAACTTAGTAACCAGGGACTACCCCCCTTGGCTTCCCTAGGAGTAAGCCTAGAAGGAAGAAGTTCCAGTCAAGGTGACAGTGTGGACTTGGAACTTAGACATTGTGTCTCCGAGGGCACACTAAGTGAGTTGGACTTAGCTCACGTTAGCAAGTGTGCATTAGGACGGCAACAAGTACTCAATTAAAAAAGGTTAATGCCAGTGCACTTGGGTTTGAGATGGAGAAAATGTCCAAAGACTATGATCTTAATTTCACTAGGCTCAGCAATGAATAATTTGTTTCTCTTTTAAAGTATTCTGCATTTCTAGAGTTCTAGAGTTATACAGACTTGGTGAACTCTATCCAAGGTTGCCACAGGGAAAGCCGGAAGTAAAACATCCAATCAATACTTAATGAATAAGAAGAGCAAATCTTGCAGAATTTTCTCCAGGTTCTACCTGAGTACTGCAGATTTATTTGATATATGCATGACTCAACATCTGGAGATAGGAGGGAGAATATTGGAGTTGAGGAGAGTCCTATTCAAATAAATTGGTTCCAGCAATTGGAACATCATTTGGCTACTATTTGGGGTGGAAACTTAGGTAAGCAGAAGCTGCTTTTCGCTGGCTCTGAGATTAAATTTCAGCCATCCTTTGGGATGGAATCTGTCTTTATCATTGCAAGATCTGAAAAGTCTTCCCACCTGATTTCCTTTGAAGAAGGGATTATATTGAGGTGCATAGGTGAAGGTGACAATACAAACCAGAAGGTAAGGATTTTTCCTATTACAAAATATGGATATGTAAGGAAATTCCCTGTAGTATCAGGTGAGCAGATTATTCTTCAATTTGGAAGAAACGAAAAGATGTTACTAGGGATTGTTAAAGTCATCCAAATTTCAGAGAATGCACTCCACTATTGGATAAAACCTTTAGTTCCTGAAAATTTACTAAATGTATCATAGAATATTGTTTTCCTGTGTTTCCTTGTGAGAAATGTCATTTTAGAGAAAATGAAGAGATTTGGTCAGCCTATTATTGACAAGATTTTGATCACAGAGAGAAATTCCATTGGAAAACAACTTCTGTTGGCTTTCCTCAAGAGCGATGAGACTTTAGACCAAGTAAAAAAAAAGGATATTTCTGTCATGAAGAATTTTTTTACTTCTGGTAACCTTGACATTATTTTGGCTAAATTATAATCTATGAAAGAAGACCTTTCACCAGAGTTGCAAGATTCATATCTGCAATGCCAAACAAAGTTTTCTAATTTTAACCTTGATTAGACCATGAGTAGTGTTGTTTTTTCCATTGAGACATGGAAATACCTTTGTTCATCCATCTACAGAGATGGGAAAGAAGAATTCAGTCAAAATTTCCTATCAATGATTTGGAAGGATATGTTATTCGTGCTTAAGAAAAATATTGAATCTGAAAAAGAGGTAGTAAATTGTTTGACCTTGTAACAAAATCCTCCACTAAGACAACCCATTTGGATGTACTTGTGAAGACAGCCACTTGTAAGTTGGCATAAAAACTATCCAGTTGTGATTAGAGTCCAGCTAGTTTCCTATTTTGATTGGGTTGTGTATACCCCCCTGCTTCCAGTGGTTTCTACTTGAGGTTTATGTCTAAAATCACCAGTACATACTTACAAGTTACAGTGTGTCCAAATTTACTTTGTTGTGTGCCTGAGAGTCCTAGCTATTCTTTTAATTAGGTCAACAACCCATAAAGAAACTGGCAAAGACTGTGCTATCCAATTGTGTAACCATGTTCTGTCACATGGTCATTTGGAGTGCAGTAGGTACTGCCCACCCTCTATAATGGTAGAAGCTAACTAGGATGAAAGCTTGTCTTCCATCTCCTGAGGTGCCTCAAAACTTTTGACTTGCATGCAAGCTGGAAGCCAATGTCATGCTGATAGGGAAAGATTGTTCTTTTTCCATAAAAAGAGGCTCAAATTTTACTGAGCTACACTCTCTTTTTATTTATGTTTATCCTTTGATATATATGAAATATATGTATATATTTATAATCAATATTTTGTTAATTTTTAATTAATAACAATTATAGCATAGGGTGGGGTATCTAAACCTTTTTCTTTCCTTTTAAGACAATTATCAAACAAGAAGATATATGAATGCACTGGTATTATGAATTCTAGTTTTGAGTACATAATTATACTGATCCATTTCTCATAACAGATTCAGAATGTATTGGAGCTTGTGCGGAGCCGAAGAGGTGAAAATCTGAGATTTCAGGTTAGTTTGTGAGTTACTTGTATTTTGTTTGTTCTGATTTTTTGTACCTTGTTTGGAAATGTGGTATTGAATAATTTAGCATTCAACATTACTGAATAACTTCTCAAATTCTACCTAGCTATTTCTTTTCAATTTGTATTAATTTTTGTAGCTACATGTGGAATGCCTTTATGATTGGTTAGAAAATCATATTCCTTTTATGTGCCAAAGGGTTTGAGACACTATTCTTTATAAGATACATCATCATTGACTAATTGTTACCAGAAATTGTTATTAGACAACACAGGACATTGGTTTGGGACATTAAATACATCATCATTGGCTAATTGTTATCATAATTTGTTATTTAGACACTATAGGACATTAGTAAAGGTAGCACATGAATACATAATGGTAATCCTTTTGGTTTATTTTCAACTTATTCACATGCTTTTTTCTTAGTATACCACTTTTGTATGTGAGGAATCTGATTTTGATTCCATCTCTACTGATGTTTGATTAAAAAACAAATAAATTTTGGGTTGTAATTGATGTGTTTGAATTCTACGAGATGAAATGAGAGTATGCTCTAATATATCAATCATTTTGATAAATCTAGGTCATGAAGACTTTTTAATATTTGAAACAATTATTTATCGGCTGTCCTAGATGAGTGCTTCTAGTGAGAACATGTTCTAACCTAAATTAGGAATATAATGTCCATTGTGGGACAACTATTCTATAATCTTTATATGTTCTCTTCTTTCGTTATTTAAATAGCCTAACAATGAACTGGAAAATTTTCCAGGAGTATGTTCATCATAATCTAATAATAGGACTGTTACAATTATAGGGATGTTAGAAGTATTTTCAAAAATATCTTCCCTTGTTTAGAACAACGATCTTTGGAGGATAGGGGAAGGTGTTATAGCCAGGGCTAGGGTACCTATATGACAACCAGTTGGCCTAAAATCAACAAAGGCATGGCATAAATAGTATGTTTTATCAACTGCATCCAAGTCATATTTCTTTAATGTTCTAAAACTTTTGGAGACCTATATATCTAACTTTAAAATATACCATTTATGTAGCTTTCACATGTTGTTACGGTGGAAAAATAGAGTGTAAAATCTGTCCACAATCCTTTGCTCAACATGCTTGAAAAGTGCCTTGACTGTTGGTTACTTTGTAAATCCTGAGGTGGGTTTTAGTCACTATGGTAGGCCTGCTTGATGACTATGTATTTCTCAGTAGAATGGAATATCAATGTCACTGTTTACATACCATCAAACTGCTGGAAAGAAATGTTAGAAATTCCATCACAAGTGAAAGATTTATAATTTTTTAATGGAAAACTATATCTAGTTTAGAAAACCAATATTTCAGACTTTCTCAATTGGATCCCATGATTAGGGTGATGACTCAATCTGAATATTGGGATGAGGGTCTGAAGCCTGTGGTGACACCTTGTGAAGTTAGGCATTATCTTTTCCCTATGCCATTTCTTTAAAAATTCCATATCTTTTTTCAATTTCTCCCTCTTCATTCTAAGATTCCCAAACATGGAAAAAACGGGATGTAGTTAACTAAACATACTTTTAAATATTTATAGGAGCATTTAGGGGCATAACAGATGCCAATACTACCATCCAAACTCAGTAAATATTTACCATTTATGTGACAACAAGAAACATTTTCATATCATGTTCACCAAGAAACACCATGCCTCATTCTCGGTAGAATACAAATGATTAGTCTTGGGTCATGTTTCTTGGGCCAGGGTTTCTATTGGTTGTTGGACACAAATGGCAGGAAGTATTGAAGGATAAATGTAGGGACCACCACGGATGAAAGTGGTCACTAGATGAAATTTTCATGATGTATTGAAGAATAAAAGGAGGAATCTCCATGGATGTTGCTGGTCATGTGGAGCTACTAGGGCACCTTGACCAGGCTAGCTGAGAGGAATCACAAATGGGAAATTTCTTGGAATACTGGGTTAATCCCATGACTTGTGGCTTCTAGAAACCAAGTGATAGTCAAAAGGAAGAATAGTGACTCTCTTTCCCAGTGTAGAAGCCATTAATTTGCCACTCAACCTTGAAATGGAGCAGGCCTGTTTATGATTCTTTGTATAAAGATTTTCAGTTTTAATCCTATTTTTCACAAGCTATGTTCTTAAACAGCTGAGAATCTATCGGAACTTTATGAGTCCACTTTTATAAAAGATTTCCCACAGAGCTTGTTTTAAGTTACTTAACTCTCACAAATGGCAGCTTCTAGCCATTGCAAGCTTTCACAATGGACTGGAAAACAACTGACTACAACTGACAATCTCAAATATGGAAGTTTAAAGAGGGACACCCAACCATTTCTTGATCAAGTTGGTCATGAAAATATTAATGTAGACAACCAAATCATCCCATAATGAGATATCCATGCACTTGATATACATCTTTGGAATACCAGTGACCTTTGATAATTGTGCATAATCCACAGGGAGTGTTTGTGTTGGAAAAAAACAATCAATGGATACTTTTTCTGTAATATTTAATTGGAAAAGACCATTGTGACAATCCATGATTTAGAAACATTTTTCATACATTTTTCTTTTTTTTCCCAAAACTTTGGATATAGTTCTCTGGTAATTTATCATCCTTTGATATTTATGCGGAACCTGAAACTAGAGAGATTTTAAAGAAGGTTTGACCATTTTGATATATGTACGGAATGAGAGAGATTTGTCATAACTAATTGGAAGAAATACATATGCCAATTTTGTTATAATTTACTGGAATTAACATATAATATGATTAATTATCAAACTTAAATTTGTTTGTCTTAGTGTATAAGAGGGGCCACTTTTGAAGTTTCCATAAATTGCAATAGACAAAAAAATGTTTGATTGAAAAGATATTTTGGTTTCAATGCACATATCCTCTTAAATCCATTGCAAAAATCATTTAAATTACCATGGAAATTCAATATCATACGTTGTTGTAACAGATACAAAAATTGTCTCATCAAAAGTACACAAATAAATGTCTTATCTGAGTGGTAGTTTGGCATCAGATACATAAATGTGGTACAAATTTTTTTTTTTTTCTTTGCAAACACTGATAATGGAGTTAGTGTTAAAAAATATATATCTACAAAGGGAGGACATAGAGTAAAGAAAACAAGACAGACAAGAAGATCACCATATCCTGAAAATGTATGAAAGTCAACCTTGCCAAGAAATTCATATTAGCACTTGCATGGGAAGAATCAGAAGAAATATCGCATCATATTCTTCTAAGTTTCATTTCAGCAGATCACATGATGATAAATATGCATGAATATTGGCATTGAGTATATCAATTGATTCAATTTATAACACAAAATTCCCCTCCTTGTTGTGTTTAAACAATATGCATACTAGATACTAGAGATAGATTCCACTTTGCTCTTCAGCCAATGCGACCAAACATTTTACATTTGTCAAAATGAAGACCAACCTGAACAGTTGAGAATCAAGAATCAGGATGTAATTACTGATGTACTTTAATCCCATAAACAAACATCTCACGATAATTGAGTTTTCAGGACAACCTCAAAAAACTCAACCAAAATCATTACAGAAGCACATCAAACTCACGATGAAAAGTATTAAAACAAGTCCATGCAAAAGATTGGTTTAAGAAAAAAAATATTCAATAATAGACTAACATATAGGCTAAAATATTAAGAATAGGAATCACGAGGCTTACCAACAATGGAAAAAAATGAGTTAGCTTCAGAAAATTTTCTTGTCCACCACATTGTTGAAAAGGTTTGGACAAAGTAATTGCATTTAACATATTGCGAAATAAATTTTACAAAAAATGGATTTACAAGAGAATACCAACATTAGTGAAACTGATAACTCATTCAAGGTTCAAACCACATACCCTCACCAAGATAAGGCACATAAAGACATGAATATGGATCGAGAGATACTAGACATAGAGGAAATTCTTCCCATCTCTGATTTTCTTATCTCTCATACGTGTAGCTTTTGGACATGACAAGCTTTCAAAATGGAATGGAATACAAATAAGTATCTCAAATGTAACAATTTAAATAGAGACACCCCAACCATTTCCTCATCAAGTTGATCATGAATATTTCAATAGATGATAAACACACACCTTGGGCACACTACTTTGGCACATATCAATGACCTCTGGTATATATGCAGAATAAAAAAGTACCATAAATGTTGAGAAATAAATAGATGAACACTCTTATGCAATATTTTACTAGCAAAGCTCACTACGACAACCCGTAATTCATAATTCATACAATTTTTCCAATTTTCCCATAACTTTGGATATAGTGTTGAAGCAAATGTTCAACCTTTGATATTTATGTAAGAATTGAAAATAAGTGATATTTTAAAGAAAGTTTAACCATATTTATATATGTGGTGAACAGGTGTGTCATATTTGTCGTAGCTAGTTAGAGGAAATAAGTATGCCAAGTTTGTTTTCATTAACAAAAATAACACATCACATGATCAATCATTAAACATAAATATCTTTGGCTCAGAGTGTATACCAGGTCAAGTTTCCACATATTGCAACAGAAAAAGTAAATATTTAATCAAAAATGTATTTTGGTTTCAATGCACATCTCATCTTAAATTCCATTGTAAAAATATTTTAAATGGCACTATAATCACTATTTCATAAATAATACACGAGTAAATGTCTTATTTGAGTAGTAGTCGGGTACTTGATAAAAGAACACAGTAAATATTTGTCTTGTTTTTTTTTTTTCATTCTCTAAAAATGGAATTAGTACAAGAAGTTTTTTTTTTTAAATAAAAAAGAGGGTAGTACCTTCTATATTAGATAAGCACAGAACTTAGACAAAAATACAGAGTCATGACTAAAAACCATCAAAAATGCTGCCGGTAACTAGAAACCAGCATAACTGAGGGGCTGATAGCAGTTTTAGCGATAATACATATAGTTGAGAAGCCCCTGTCCTGCCCGAAGGAAACCAGGACAGGTGCTAGTGGTCCAAGGATACATGGAACAGAAAAGTAGTAAACAAAAGCCAGGAAACAGTAAAACCTAATCACCCGTTGCGCCGTCATCTTCACCCGCCTGCCAAGTGTACCTCGCTAGAATAGAAAACTCCTGCGCGCACAGGGGACACCGATGCTGAGCTGGAGCTCCGGAGAACGCGTCGAGGAGAATTTCTAAACGATGGCTTATGAGGAGCGTCCTGAGTTCCATATCCGCCAGGTGGCTACGTAGCTCGAAGACCAAGGCCAGGTGTTCGTCGCTAAGAAGAAAACTGTGTAGGCCACCACCCGATCCACTACGGGGAGAAGTCCCCGAATCCATTTCCTCATCCATGTTAGCCGCTACCTTCCTCTGCTCCGCGCTGACCTCATTATCCGTAGTCTTCTCAACATGAAACGATGGCAAGTCGCTCGGCCAGGGAGTTTCTTCAATGATACAGCCTGGGACGTCGTCCTCTTTGTTCAGAGAGCGGACGGAGCCCTCCATGGCTCGGGGCTCCTCAATGCATAGCAAGTCTCCAATGGATGGTTCCTCCTCCACTATGCATGTGGGAAGCGCCACCTCGGGCTCGGCCACCCTCACATCGCTCAAATTAGAAATCGGACCTTCCCTGCTGCAACCAGCCCTCTGCTCAACAATGGTGTCGAGCAGCCTTCGCCGCTCTGCTCGAGCTTTTTTGCGAAGAATTGAGGACGCCAAAGAAAGAGAACATTCCAGTTGCTTCTTCCTGTGACACTGTGCCCTGTGGGCATCCCAGGCCGAGCCCCGACGAGACCTAGCACGCTCTCTAACCATTGAAACCAGGTGGTGAATGCAGGTACCAAGAAAATGCAGGACAAGACTAAAATCCCCGAACGCGAACAATAGCAAGTGCAAGTCCCGAGCAAGTCGTTTCAGACGAGTTTTCCCCGAAAACCAAAAGCCCTGGAAGGCCTCACCAAAGTGCATAGAAGAAATGGTGAATGGTCAAGTGAATGACATGGAAAACTCGCTCTGTCCTGGCTCAAAATAAAACCCATAACTAGTCTCCATCGAAATCCGTCCTTCCAAATCCATGTCCAGTCTGAACTCGCGGGAGGAGTAAATGGTCACACGAGGGAGCCTCACCTTCATATTATCCCTGCGATGGTCATCCCACATTGTTAATGTTGATGTGTGGGTGGTGTCCATCCGCAATTAAACCTGCACTTAAATCTGCCCTTAGTGCGTGTCCCTGTGTCATCGACTCGGTGTGTCATGTCACCCCATCCGGGGCGAATTAATACAAGAAGTTAATTGAAAAAATATCGCATTCTAAAAGTGCATGCATATTAAAATTACCAATAAAATCACATTAGCACTAGCACGAATTTTGACCAAAAAGCATGACAGCCCCATCAACACTGTCATTTTCCATAAATCCTTTAATCATAGCATTCCTTGTGAACACGCCCCGGTGACGCATTCCGTCAAACACTTTTCACATGCTCTCAATAAAACCACATCTTCCTATAGCTATGAGGGCAGTCCCACCACATGCATTAGACTATAACCCACTTTGAATTATGTCCTTGTGAATCTCCCTGCAATGTTCCAGAGCTTCCTAATCAGCACAGGACACGAGAACACTGACAAAAATGAACTGATTCCGCTGGAATGAAGTATAGTTCTGCATTTTCCTAAACATATTCCAGGCCTCTTTGCAACACCCATGCTTAAGATAAACTGAAATCACAAAACCCCATCAGATTGCATTCTTCTCTGGCATTTCATTCAAATAGCAGTGAGCATCTACAAAACTGTCGAACTTGCCATACATAGTCACAAGCTTTGTACCAAAGAACATATCTGGTTTGAATGATGTGAGAATGGATTAGTTTTTCTTCGCTCAGGTTTTTTATCTTAAATCATCCCTACAAAATAGAAGCATAGTTCTACACCATTCCTTAAACGCAAAATGCGCAGGGCCTCTTTTAATGTGTATTTATTAATCCTCGACTTTTAAACAGGAAAACAATCCAAACCTTAATTTTCTGACCTCAACCAAATCCATGATTTTTAAATTGGCAAATGAGTTGAACCTCATTTTACTAATCCCCAACAAAATTCCCCAAAAAGACAAAAACAAAAATAAATACCAAAATCAAAACCTCTTTCATGCACGCCATTTGAACCTTTGTCGGGGATATAAAAAAAAAAGGTTTATTCGTCCCAGATCTACCTATGGTCTAATGGGTAGTTCAATAAATTCCCACACAACAATCTTAAATATCTATTTCCATTTGGTACCTCAAAGTGTAATAGTATCACTATTAGTTGTGTGCTTAGAGGTGCCCATATTTGTTTTTACAAACCTAAAGGTGCTCATGGTATTTTGATAGAGTAAATTTAAATTATTTCTTTTAAATAAATTATTTTTCACTACTTCCCAAACAAGGGAATTGTGGTCAAAGGCACCTTTTACATGTTGGAAACCCCAAAAATTCGTTTGATTGGTGTGCATGGGTGGCTTGTTAATTTTGGCTCCCAAGATCTCATATAAGTTAAGTGTTAACCATTCCTTCTTTTCATTCAACAAGTCCTTGCCTTCATGTTATGTGTGTCTTTGTGTGGTTTTTCCATCTTCCTTGTCGTTAGTTTTTCTGCCTAAATGTAATCCTCATTTGATGCCACTCATGCCAATGTTTGTTGGAAACCCCAAATTTCTTTGCAGATCAAATTTTTATTTCATCCAAACAGTGATGTTGTATGTGAGTTTCTTGTTGGGACTTCTTGAAGATTGGTTTTGGGTCATCTGTAGGGTGGCCAACTCTCGGTTTGTTTCCATCTCCCTCGATAATTACTTGAGTTGAAATTCTAGCCAAGCTCATCATGGGAGGCACTTTAAAACAAGCACTTAAACATTTTATATGGAGTGTCAAGGATCATTGTTTCTCCCCAACAAGGTTGACCTGTGGATGGTTTCGTAGATTTTGGCCAGAGTTGGTTGCATTGTCTAGTTTGTTGGTTCATCGATGACCACAATGTTGTGAGTCACCTATTTATTTGAGGATGGAATTGTCACCTCATATGATGAGTGGTGTGGTAAATGAGCTATTTGTAACACGTGAGCGGTAATGTTAGCCATGCTCATCATCGAAGGCACTTGTAAACAAATCCCTTTCCATTCTGTGTACGTGGAGTTTGAGGGATTTGTTATGCCCCCTAGGAGGGATCACCTTTGTATGCTTTTGAGGATATTCATTGGAGTCAGTTGCTGGATTTGGTTTGTCAATTAGCTATTTGATAGAACGTTATGAATCCCACCCACTTCTTTGCAGTTGGAAGTGTCGTTTCAAGAGAAGGGTGACGTGGTAAATAGGTTGTCTATCAGGTTCGCCTAAAGTTTGGTCATGGATAATTTGTACGGTGGTCGAATTTCGGTTTTCCACCGTCTCGCTCGATAGAAGATGAGTTGTATTGTTAGGCCGGGGTTATCGTGAAAGGAACTTTGAAAGAAACCCTTCTTCAACATATCTAGTTCAACACTATTAAATTCTATTCCTAGTTTGGGCATGGTGAGTGTAACATATTCACACAATGGGTGGTGGTGCTTTTATAGCTCACCATGCCCAAAATGTTGACGTTTAAGCATCGGGCAGACATTCTCCCATATTGGTCATACTTATTTGACCAAGGGAGGATGATACATTCACTCGCGGGGCCATGTTGATTTGTCTAGTGGTGAATGGACCATGATGTTGATGTTTCTCTAGTTAGTAGCATCGGGAAGACATTATCCTAGATTGGTCATGTTGATTTGACCAAGGGAGAATGATACATTCACTCACGGGGCCATGTTGATTTGGGTAGTGGTGAATGGCCCAGGATATTGATGTTTTTCTAGTTAGTAGCATCGAGCAGACATTCTCCCAGTTTGGTCATGTTGATTTGACCATGGGAGAATGATACACTCACTCACAAGGCCATCCTGATTTGGCTAGTGGTGAATGGACCAGGTGTAGTCTTTCTCTTAGTAGTCATGCTTATTTGATGAGGAGTGATAAAGACTAGAGATGCACTCACATTGCCTACTCCAGGATGGAGTGATCTATTTTTTTATAGGGTAGATTTGACTTGTTTACAAGTCTAGTCTAATGTTGAAGATGTTGAAATTACTAAGACAACTGAGAGGGGGGGTGAATCAATTGTTACTGTGCTTAAACAATTTTAAGTCTATTAAACCATTTTTAATCTTTAATCAAGTGACCATCAATATTATACATCATATGAACAACATAAATAATGAGCATCAATCACAAATAAGATATATACAGAGACATATTTTCATGAGGAAACCCATAAAGGGATAAAACCTCTTCTTCTTCGAAATGATAGGCAATCTTTTAAGTTCTGTACATAATCTATGTTTGGGCACCAACTCAAAGTGAGGCTAATACCTCTGTTTTACAAGCTCCAACTTGTTGAGAGCACCAACTCTCTGGTTTCTCTAGCACCCACTAGAAGGAAGCACCAACTCCCTAAATATTCGAGCACCAACTAGATTTATACAAGCACCAAATTGTATACAAAAAACTTAGTGTTTTCCTGAGCACCACCCTGCCACCCTATTTTTCTAGGCACAACTAGATGGAAGATAAAACTTCCAATATTAAAGCACTAACTTGAATATTAGAGGACCACAGTCCTCCCTAGCACCACCCTTCCTCCCTGATTATGAATAAATGATTGACAAACAAACAATATAGGTATTTCAATTCTTACCCCTTCTTCATTGTTCTGCATTTTTTCTCTGGTTCAAAAATTGTTCTGCAGTTCTTCTCTGCCTCACGCTATTCTGCTATTTTTCTCTTGCTTCATGCTATTCTAATACTCTCCTCTTGCTTATGTCTGTTCGTCGACTGTTACTCATCTCTGAGTTTTATCTTATGCTCTGCATTCTTTCATTTTATCCTATTTACAGTTCATCTCATTGTTTCTGTTAGAACAACTAACGTTACACAGTCGTTGCATCTCACCTTTTATACTCATCAGCCTCATCAGTTACACCTCGAATCTCCTTGGGAAAAGAAAAAAACTTCTCAGTAACTGTATCACCAACCGATCAAGAACCATGATTCAATTTTCTAACTGAATTGTAACTGAAATTATTAATCATAAAAATAAACGATGACCCTTCGATCATATTCTTGATTAACCTGCACCGTTGGATTGCCAATGATGGATCTCGCGCCTACTCCATAAGCCCACTGGCTGCGACCACGGTCCTAATCAGAATTCCTTTCGCATTTCACATTTTGACAATCCAAAGGTGAAGAGTATTGACACTTCATGTTGCAATCTCCGAAAAGGGGCTTAGCTCCGCTAGCTCCTCCCTCTCACATGACCACTGGACAGTGACCACAGGCTATGCCAAAAGGTGCTTTGTGATTTCGCATTTCATCATTCTTGTCGTGAGTGTCCTTGACACCTCCAACTCCTAGTATCTGAAACTCCGAAATGGATTCAGATCAACGGTCCACAATCTTGATGATTCGATGGTCCAGATATTTTCATGATCTCAAATATTGCGAGTTCCTGTCGTGAGTTGCTTCCTTGACTCCTCCAACTCCCGGTATCTGAAACTCTGAAATGAAACCTTTTTCATGCTCTGATCTATCGCCACGTGTCCCTCTTGGATCAACGATCCAGATCTTATTGCAATTTCTCATATCACGAGTTCCTTCCGTGAGTTGCTTCTGTTATCACTCCAGGAAACTCTCCTAGGTTGTAAGTCAGAGATGCCTGGTAACTTAATCTTTTTGAAACTATTTTCCCAATAATAGGTGTGGGTTTGGATCAAGATGAATATATTAATCTCTATATTTTACTTCAAGACAGTCAAACTATACTCATGCAACACAAGGCCTTAAAGAGATATTGTCAGATAGGTTTGTATAAAAAATGGATAAGAAAACTAATCAGTTAACCAAAACATACATAAACCATATATATGATGGATCAAAAAACTAGCCAAAGATGCTTATGATTATTTCTTAGCAGTCAAAAGTAAGATGACAGTTACCATAGGACCATTAAACAGCGACAAAGAACGAATTCAACTCATATGCATGGACAAAGATGAAGGAGGGTCTGACAACAACAAATGAAATAAGCTTGCAGGATTGATATATTAAAGAAAATGTCTTTCATACAAAAGCAGTAGGATATAGAACTCAAAATTGAACCTTTAGTCCATCCAAAGTTTTTGGATTTATAGCCTTTTACAAAACAATTTTCAGATCCTAAAAGAGTGGATCAAATATGCTAAAAATAGAAAGTTAAAACTAAATTCCAAAAGATAAGGAATGATCCTCAAAATGAGGTCAATTCCACATTTCATGGTCTTCAGATGATGTAGAATCCCTGTGCAGTGCAGATAATCCTTCCAAGGTTGTTTGATGAGTCTTTGAGGAAGATGAAATTCTAATTTGTTGAGTTGTGAACAAACCCCAATTTGTTGCCACTAATATAGGTACCAAAACCAACTTGAATAATTCTTCTAATCCTTATACATCAAAAGTGGATCTTGAATCTGACTTTATAATTCAATATCTATCCATTAAAAGAGTTTTCAAGTAATTCGAATTAGTAAAACTTCGATCTGGGCAAAATTTCACCCAATCTGGCCAGTGGCAGGTTTTAGTGGTTAACACAGCTAGATTTTGGGTCATTAACTACTGAAAGCCCTGCTTTCGGTGGTTAATGAATAGTCGTCCTGTTCGCCTAAACCACCGAAAGTTTATCTTTCACCAAAATTTCAAAATTGCAAAATTGAAATACCTTGCTACTTCGATGAGTGTTCAAGGCCTTTTTGATGATGTCGCGCTTCCTCGTACATATCTAGAAACTCTAAATTGTTGTGTTGAAGACTGCAGTATATCCACCATTGTTGTAGCTAACTCGGATAGGGTTTCCAAACCTGTATGATCCTGAGCTGGAGGTTGGGATTCTTTTAACTTTATCCTCAGGAGTCTAAGTTGTCGGTATAACTTCATATTCTCCCTTATCAACACCATCTTCCTGTCCTTGATTTTATCATGCTTTTCCTTGATAATTTGATTACTGTTATAAAGTTCTGCATTTCTTTCAGTCAACTCTGTATTTTCCTTTTTAATGAATCTTTCTAAAAATTCCATCTCATAGATTTGTTTTAGAAGTTTATTGATTTTCTAAGTCTTGGATGCTTTAGGTTTGCTTGAAGAAGCTTCTGCTAATGGTTGATTGTGTTCACCTAGAGGATTTGGTGATGGTAAGTTGGGATAATCTTCTGCAACTTTCTCAACCTGTTTGTCACCCCGTGCTTCTGCTGACTCCTGCTCTGGCTATGAGTCACTGCATGGTAAGTTCAAAGGGTTATCTCCTTCAGCAAGATCCTCGGTCTGCTTACCCTCTGTGCCAAAATTTAATTTCCTTTTAGTTCTTTTTCTTTTGGCAGAGGATGATTCTGTTGTCTCTCTTGGAGGTGAGATGACCCTCCTTTTTCTTTGATTGCTCTTAGGGGTGATGGAATTCTTAGCAGCAGACTTTTTTCCCTTATCATCCTGTTGAAGATTAGTTTGGAACTCATTCCAAAATAGGAAATGATTCCAGTCCACTTGTTTCTTCTTTAAAGATTCTTTAACAATGAGTGTAATCAAACCTTGGTGTGACAACCTACTGGCCACTTTGGTAGGTTTCGCCTTGACCTATCTTGCCATTTTTGTGATAGATGTATGTAGGTAAAAGGGTAGATTGATAGGTGATATGCCTGTGAAATGGTTCAATAATTTAAAGTGGTAAAACATAACCCTGTTGTAGCTACCTCCACAAGTGATATATGCAAAAATTTCGTTTAACAGAGCCTTCCATTTAGGCTCAAGAAATGACATTGGTATGTCTTTCTTCCATATGAGATCCTTATGTTGAGGCTGCAAATATGATCTAAACTCAATGTTTGTAGGTATAGTGGTCTTGAACCAACATTCCCCTATTCTAGGGAGGCCAGTAATCTCAGTGATGGTTGCTTCATCTACCACGAATTCCTCCTTGCCTATAACAAATGTCCTCCCATCATATGATAGTGCAAATGCTTCCGAGAGCTGTTGGTGAAAGTCTTCAAGCTTATCACAGTATGAGAACACACCAACCAGTCTAAAAAAGTTGGCCACCTCTGGGTGTGCCTCAAGATACCACATTCCATCTAACTCAGACCTGAGAACAAGCCCAACTTTCGGCATTTGATTGATTTAGTTGACCTGTCCCTGCAATTTAGCAAAAATATGCAAGCTCGGGATACAAACACCTAAATTTAGGAGGAACAGAGAGTGTATGTCAAGACATAAGGCACAGAGAAGGGATGACTCAGAGTTTGAAAAATAAACCAAATCTACAACAGATTCTAGTCAAAAAAGCAGGATGGATTCTAGCTGAGAGCTCGACTTAAAGTAACAGATATAATTGAACTCAAACTTTGACAGAATCTAGGCTACCTGAAGATTCGGGCCTTCTCGAATTTGAATGACAGATGGATTGGTGACCAGCACAGAACTCGAGATTCATATGGTGAAATGGTAATTGACTGTAGAGTTGGGTTTATTAATGAAATCACGGGATTCCATCTAATACACACAATTTCGTATTTGATTTCTAAATGAATGGATTTGAAAGCATGATTAAATGTAGTCATCATTAACATATCCTCTCAGGACTTGAAGTTCTGAAAGGCCATGTGACTAATCACCACAGTTAGCCGAAAATCAACTCATAAACGTTTGTGTCGAGCCTTCATGTGAAATGACAAGTGGTGGTTTTAAAGGACTACAGAGCATCAAACCCCGATCAAGTGTAATGATACAATCTTACCTAACCAATTCTATCAATTTTCGGTGGTTACCATTTGATGATTGCACCAACTGACAGTCGAAACGTGTGCAAGAACGAGCTCTTATTTTTCCACGTAGAAACCTTTTCAGTAGTTAAGTGGGATTTTGTTTTTCCCTTTTAAATACCGAAATCGAAGGCTTTTGGTGGTTAATGAGCGCTTTTCAGGCCTGCCTAAACCACCAAAACCTGAGATTTGAATTTAATCTGGCACAGACTAAGCGAACTTTTGTTCAAAACTTATTACATGAGTAAAGCTTTTAAAAATGTACCTCTAAAAAATTGAAAAAGTATTTTTCCAACTGACACTCTATCACCTAAAAAGAAAAAACTTAATCAATTTATTTGAGGAGATAACACTGGCTCCTATTGGGGATGAACGCCTCCTTGTGAGGTTTCAAGAACCACATAACCAATGCCTTTCCTAAAAAAAGAAAAATTAAAACTATCTACTAGTGTTTCCATTGGGCATGGCGTTATTCTGTAAAAGCAAAGACTAAAAATAAAATTACAATGACCAGGCTTCACAGACTTAGACAAAATAGAGTTTTAGAAATTGCCCGTTGACTAGGCCACCGAACATTTCTTCACCTCTCAGACTTTGCAGAATGAATGTGTTGTTGTGTTGTACTTGAGTTATCATGAAAGGGACGATCCACAAAGAATCAAACTTGTTGTGTTTTCCTTTATCCTGTCTGAGGGCGTCCCATTTCATAACCCAATCACCAACCTGAAAATTATCTACCTTTGCCTTTCCGTCAAAAGTATCCTTGATCCTCTTTTGATGAGCCTCTGATTTGTCCACCAACTGTTCTCGGACCTGCTGCAGTTCTAACAAATCGAGCATTCTTCTTACCATATCATTTGACTTAGTTTTCTTTTCCTGAAAGGATTTAGCCACTGGTAAAACTAGATGAATAGGAAAAATGGCATCAGTTCCATAGACCAATTTGAATGGAGAGGTTCCTATGGAGTTTTTGATAGTTACTCTATCTGCCCACAGAGAAAACTTTAGTTTAGAGTCCCAATTCTTTTTGTTCTCCTCTAACAACTTTTTGATGATTCTGATTAGACTCTTATTGGATGATTCATCCAAGCCATTACCTTGAGGGTAGTAGGGGGTAGAATGTACCAATTGGATGCCCATTGATTCACACATGTCGACCAATGCATCAGCTTTGAAAGCTGTTGCATTATCTGTTACCAGCCTTTTGGGGCAACCAAATTTGCTTAGGATGTTTTCATAAAGAAATTTCATGATGACCTAATGAGTGGCGTTCCTGGCGGGAACTGCCTCTATCCATTTTGTAAAATAGTCAGTGGCTAGTAAGATCCATTTATGTTGACCACTATACGAAGGTTGATCTCGCCTATAAAATCTAAACCCCACTACTGAAAAGGGCCATTCACTACAATGGGTCTCAGGGGTAGATATTTTAGCTATTGTTTTCCTTTGAATATTTGACATTTATCACAAGCTTTGACGAAAGCGCATACATTTGAAAAAATAAAAGGCCAGTAGTACCTAGCCCTTAAGATTTTATGAACTGTGGTCTTCCAGTAATGGTGACCTCCACAAATACTTGAATGAAACTGATATATAACTTCAACTGACTCTTCTTTGTCTAAACATTTGAGTAATAAACCAGCAGGGTCTTTCCAATACAACAAATTATTGTAAATGCAAAATTTGATGGCTCTGAGCTTAAGGGCTCGGTCTTGAGTCATGCTAAGTTTAGGAGGAACCTTCAACTTTTGTAAAAAATGAATGATACCTGAGTACCACTCACAAGAAGAAAAATGCTCCACCACCTGCTGGTTGTTATGTTGTCTTTATCCTACCACCTTCGTCTACAAACTTGTTGAATTATCCCCCATGAAATTTGTGTCCAACAGCTCATGGTTTTCTTCCGTTAAAATCTTGGCAAGGCCTTGGACTTTTACCAATTTAGTGGGCTTTACTTCTATGTCGAACTCGATTAAATTTGTGATCCATTTAGCTCTCTTCGCATCAATATCAGGCTGAGTCAAAACATCCTTTACAGAGGATGAAGGAACATATGCAATAACCTTTGCATGGAGGATATAAATTCTGAAAGATTTTAAAGATTTTGTGAGAGCATAGGCTTGTTTTTCAATGGGATCATACCTTAACTAAGCATCTCTGAGTGTTTTGCTCAAAAAGGAAACTGGGTGATCCATACTGTCATCATCTTTCTGTAACAAGACTGTTTCCACCTTGTCATAAGAAGTGAAGGAAAAAATATAGAAACTCTTGCTATAATCTAGACTGATTAGACTAGGGTATTCCATGATAGCTTGTTTGATATCCTGAAATGAATTCCTTGCGTTGTATGTCCATTTTATTTCAGATCCCTTTTTTAACATACATGTTATGTGTTTTACTAGCTGGACAAAATTTGGAACAAATATTCTAACAAAGTTAATCTTACTGAGTAGAGATTGGATATCCTTTTTTGACCTTGGTAAGGAGAGCTTCTGAATTTCTTCCACCCGAGCCAGATCAATTTTCACTCCTTCTACTGAAACAATGTGGCCTAGGAGCTTGTCTTTTTTGAGAGCAAAATGGGACTTTTTGGGATTCAATGAAATTCCGAACAGCCTGCACTTCAAAAATACTCTTTTTAAATGTTTTAGATGCTCTTCATGATTGTTGGAATAAACTGTGATGTCATCAAGATAGATGAGGACAAACTTGTCCTTCTCACCCACGAAAGCTATGTCCATGGCCCTTTGAAAAGTGGCCCCGAAATTCATTAATCCAAATGGCATTTTGGCATACATGAAGGTACCCCAAGGAGTAGTAAAAGAAGTCTTCTCTTAGTCATCAGGATGGATAGAAATCTGGTTGTAGCCAGAAAAAATATCCAGGAAAGACATAACAGTAGCCCCTGAAATTCTTTGTAGAAAATGTTCCATCTTAGGTAGGGGATAGTTATATTTGTTTGATCATCTATTTAGGTTTCTAAAGTCCACACATAACCTGACCTCACCATTTTTCTTTTTCACTATTACTAGATTTGCAATCCATTTAGAGTATCTTAAAGGGATTATGATCTTAGCATCAAGAAGCTTTTTTATTTCTCTTTCAATTACAGGCAAAAGAAGAGGACTGATAGGTCTGAGCTTTTGTTTGAAAGGGATGGTGTCCTTTTCAAGTGGAATCTTATGTTGAATGATTTCAGGGTCATAAGTTTTCAGATCATTGTATTTCATAATGTTGCAAGATTCAGACTTCTGATCAACAGTCAATTCAGCGGACATATTTATGAATTTAGGCTGGCTTTGGCTTCCTATGTTGTGCTCATGGACAGCAGGGTCTTGTTCCTTATTATCCGCTTTGTAGGGAACATCGTTATGATTGAAAATCTTCTCAAGAGGTACCAAACCCCGAGGTATATAATTATTTGGCAGTTGAACAATATCATGCTGACCCATTTTTTATTTTAGCTTAGGCTTGTGGGATTCCTCTGCATTTTGATTTTGCTGGTTGACATGCATATCAGAAAATTCATCTATCACCTGGAGAAATATATTAAGCTCATCATCATCCTGAAAAAATTTCCAATATTTAATATTGTCAGGAAAAGATGGTCTATATTTGACTTGGATTTCATAATTGATCCGGGGAGGCATAGGAGGAATAAAAAGACTGGCTGAAACAACAAGGGAATCATCAAGCTGATTCATAGCTCTGGGTATATAAGAAATGTCAAAAATGGAAAAAGAATCCCTGATTTTCCATACCTCATCCCTGTAGGCCTTCAATCTGACATGTTTTGCTTGGAAAGTATTGTTCACTTTTTGTATGATGAGATCCACATCTCCAAACACCTTCAGTCCTTTAATTCCCATCTCCTTGGTTGTGTTTAAGCCCAATATCAAAGCCTCATACTCCTCTATATTGTTAGTAGTTTTGAAATCAAGCTTAAAAGACAAATGCATAGCCTCCTCCAAAGGAGAAATCAAAACTACCCTTGCACCTGCTAAATCTTTGGTACTGGCACCATCAAAATACATGGTCCAAACTGGAACACCTTTTTCATCAGTTTGCTGGTCAGTGGGCTTTAAAAGCTGCAAAGGAGCTGACTGGGAATCATCTATTTGAAGAATACATGAGCCAAAGTCTGTATCTATAGCATAAATAGGATGATTTACATAATTTGTTGCATCACTGATGATGTAGGCAAGTTGATTCTCTCTGTAGAGTCTCTTTAGTTCTCCTCCAAACACCAGGATCGTGGCATATGAAAGATCCATCTGCAAGATACCCCCCAACCTTTTGCTCCATGGATGTGACAAGAGGAGTCCAAACTTGGGTGGGATATCAGAAACCACAACATCCATTACCATGCTTCATATTGGCAACTGGGCAAGGTTTATAACAAGGTCTTTTATGAGGCCAAGGCATATGACTTTCCTAGAGTCAAAAGAGAAGAGATCATGATATGGTTTGGTGACCTCAAGCCCAAGTTCGTCCATCACTGCTTTGGGCATACGATTATGTGATGCTCCTGAATCAAGAAAGCAGTTGTGAAGGATCTTATCATGAACATTTAGGGATATATAGAAAGGTGGATAAGAGTCATCTCGATCTTCTACCATAGGTTCTATAGTTACTGTTGGATTTTCATCTTGTAAGTTTACAAAATCTACAGATGGAGAGGTCTTTGGTTCAAGGGACTTCAAGATGACAGACTTGAAAGTGTCATTCTTCATAAGTTCAGTCAATGGCATAGTTATTTTTACTTTCTGAATTTCTGATTCGAAATTAAATGAATATGTGGATCTGTCAGAAGTTTTTACCTCATTAGAAGGGTCTTTGAGAATTACTTGCTCCTTGGCTCGAGGCTGTGATTTATTCTGCTGCTGTTTTGTAGGAATGGAGGTCTGTTTTACAGGGGCAGCAGGTTGCCTAGTAGCAACTTCTTTCTTCTTACTAGGAGAAGCAAGCAATGGCTTGGGGGCAACATTTTTAGATCTTAAATTATAACCTTGTTGATCATCGTTTTGATAAAAATATTCTTTAGTACTTGCCTCACAAATTTCCTCATCCATCTTGGCTTCTTCATAATCCACTTGTGTCAAAAAGGAGGAATCATTTTCATCCCCAAAACAATTGATGTCATCTACTTCTTTGACTTCGTCAAGAGGTATATCCTATTCTTCTTCTAGCACTGCATTTTGGAAGGGGGTTCTGATTCTTTGATCATCAGCTGCATTCTTGTCTCTCTGAAGGATCTGGACCGGCTAGTTGTTCCTTCTGTAAGGGAATGCATTGGGATTCCTTGGAACAAAAGAATTTTGTTCTTTAGTCTTGACTGGCTGCTGACTCTGAATCTTCAATTTTGACATTTCAGATGTCAAGTTGTCCAACATCTTAACCATCTTTTCAATTTGTGTATTAGAAGAGGAAGGGGTCTCGAAAGAAAAAAAATTCCTCTCAAATTTTCCTTTCAATTTCTGAGATGCCATAATATTTGATTCAACTTCAAGAGCAGCATATTGCATTAAAGCAAGTGTGGTTGATCTTCTTTCTCTAAGTATTAGACAAAATTCTGGATCAAAAGAGAAAGAAAATGTGATCTTTGTTGATGCGTCACTTGGCTTAATTTCTGCGGGAATCTTACCGAACATCTTATTAAATCTTTTGGTGAAGTCTGAAACTGACTCCCCACTTTCCCTTCTTAGATTCCCAAACTCAAAAATGTAATATAGGAGGTCTCTTCTTTCTCCCCAATGTTTTAAAAACACCTCATCTAACTGCTCAATACCTGTCACTGAGTTTGCTGGTAGTTCTTTGAACCATTTCTTGGCTTGGCCATATAAACTCTACACAAAAACTATGGTCCACACATCTTCTTCTGAAATGTTAATGTTTTCAGCATAAGCATAAAAGGCTTCTATATGTTCTTTGGCAGTATAATCCCCGGATCCAGTAAAATTTGGCATATATTTCTGATAATCTCCAGTTGGCATGGCATATAAGGGGTTGGGAAACAGAAGTGGGGCATACCTATTTTCTAGGATTTGTTCCATCTTAGTCAAAGGGACAGCCATGACAATCTTAGGGGTTGATACAGAGGAAGAATCTGCAGAAAATGAAGGCTGAGATGGGATAGTTGAGTCTATAAAGAATGGTTGTCTCACTTCACCTTGAGCAAAATTTTCTGAATTGGGTGGGAAATAAGAGGCTCTATAAAAATGACCAAGCAATAAGGCTAGGCCCTCTTCACCCTTAGAGGAAATATCTTGTAATATATCTTCGAGAATGGGAAGACTAGTATGCGTATAGAAGGCACCCTCTATAGGCTTTGTAGGTGAGGAACTCAAAGAAGAAGAAGAGGATTCCTTTTGCTAAGGGGATCCTACAATTTCTTTTTTAAGGTTGGATGAGATATCATGCTCAAAAACAAATTCTGTAACATCAGAGGAAGCTGAAGGCAACTCAACCTTCAGTCTTTCCGACACAATTTCAATTTTCTGAGAATTATAAGTTTCAGCAGCAAGGGATTCAACAAGCGGTTCTTTAGATATGAAAGAAGAAGTATCTGTTGGAATACCTGGATTTGATGCTCTTGCAGATCCGGAAGTTTGTGTTTGCAAATATTTTCCCTTTTTGATGATCTTCTCAGGGTCTGGAACTGGTGCTGCCAGTGGTCCTTCTTGGTTTTCCCTAGTGTGAGCTCTTTTCAGAGCCACTTCATTCCAATGGAGTCGCTAGATAGATGATTACAACCCAATGAATGTCCAAGACTTGTCTATCATCAAAGTTGGATCGTGTCATATCCCAAGGAAGCTGAGATTCAATCTCCTCTCCCCAGCAATAGCACCAATTTGTTATCACTCCAGGAAACCCTCCTAGGCTGTAAGTCAGAGATGCCTAGTAACTTAATCTTTTTGAAAATATTTTCTTAATAATAGGTGTGGGTTTGGATCAATATGAATATCTTAATCTCTGGATTGTACTTCAAGACATTCAAACTATACTCATGCAACACAAGGCCTTCAAGAGCTATTGTCAAATAGGTTTGTATAACAAATGGATAAGAAAACTAATAAGTTAACCAAAACATACATAAACCATATATATGATGGATCAACAAACTAGCCAAAGATTCTTATGATTCTTAATTAGCAATCAAAAGTAATATGACAGTTACCATAGGACCATTAAACAGAGACAAATAACGAATTCAACTCATATGCATGGACAAAGATGAAGGAGGGTCTGACAACAACAAATGAAAGAAGCTTGCAGGCTTGATATTTTAAAGAAAATGTCTTTTATACAAAAGCAGTAGGATATAGAAATCAAAATCGAACCTTTAGTCCATCCAAATTTTTTGGCTTTATAGCCTTTTACAAAACAGTTTTCAGATCCTAAAAGAGTGGATTAGATATGCTAAAAATAGAAAGTTAAAACTAAATTTCAAAAGATAAGGAATGATCCTCGAAATGAGGTCAATTCCACATTTCATGGTCTTCAGATGATGTAGAATCCCTGTGCAGTGTAGATAAGCCTTCCAAGGTTGTTTGATGAGTCTTTAAGAAAGATGCAATTCGAATTTGTTGAGTTGTGAACAAACCCCAATTTGTTGCCACTAAAATAGGTACCAAAACCAACTTGAATACTTCTTCTAATCCTTATACATCAAAAGTGGATCTTGAAGTAAAAATGACTTCACATCCTTGGTCACAGACTTGACTAACACTAAGAAGATTATGTTTCAGACCTTCTACAAGCAACACATCTTGAGATTTCCCTTTTCCATTACTCAAACTTACCATTCCTTTACCTTTTATTTTTCCTGGTGCATCATTTCCAAAAGTTACATTCCTTGATTTGCTTTCACTTAGAGTTAGAAACTTACTTTTGTCTCTAGTCATATGTTTGGAACATCCACTGCCAATATACCAGGGATTCTTTTATCTTTGGGTTGATAACACTAGTCTACACTTGTCATCTTATTTCTTCTTCCAAATCTTGAAATTTTCAACAATAGGATTCGAATCTGGCTTAAAATTCCTTAAGAGACAATGTGCAGCTTTATGTCCAAAGTTATGACAGATGTAACATTCTGGTTCACTAAATAACATATCATAATGATTGTTATGATCATAACTGTTGTTATGTTTCACCTGTGTCCTTCCTCCATCCATCACATGATTTATAGTATGTGGTCGTTTATTTCTTGGCTGTCTCAATCTTCGTTGTGGTAGATAATTATTCCTTGAGTATCTTGATTTCAAATATCTAGATCTTAAAGAACAGTTTACATCTTCGTGACCAAAGTTAGAACAGAAAAAACAATAACCATAGAAAAAACCTTTGTACCTGGAAAAAGGTGGTAGTCGATTTCTTCCTTGATGATGATTTCTTTGATAAGAAAATGTGTTTGTGTTATTTCTTTGATCTACAGATTCAATTCTGGTACTTTTTCTTTCATTCCTTCTTGGTGGTTGATTTTCTTTCTTTGTTTCTGCAGAGTTGTTGTTGTCAATGATTGTAGTTTTGACAAACTTGATGGGTTATGTATTACTTGGATGATCACTACTTGATCCTTATTCATATCCCAAGCCGACTTTCAACTTTGGATTCCTTTGCTGATTTAGAATGGAAGTTAATTCTTCTAAGGCTTTAATACTTGGCAGATTTTGGTGATACAATGCCTTAAACTTCTCCATTTCTTTTCTGGTTTTTACTATCTCTTCTTCTAAGGATTCAAACCTCGCTTTCTTCTCTGACAACTTTTGTTTCAATATGTATTCTATTTTCTTTGCCTCTTCTAACTCCACTTTTAGTAGAGAAAAGTTTTTATCAGGTTTTTTACCATTCATTTTAAACTGCATCAACACCTTTTTTTTTTCTCTTCTTACATCTGACTCTATCAATTTCTTCCAAAGCACTGATTAATTCACCTTCCATATCCACCACAGCTTCTTCATCATCCATTTCACCGCATGTGTGTTCATCATCAATATCTCCCATAGACATAAGCATAAAATCATTCACTTCGTTTTCACATGATGAATCACTATCCATGTCTTCTGAGGAATTATCATTGTTTGCACACAAACTTTTCTTTTTACTATATTTCTTGAATTTGTACTTCTTTTCATCATCATAATTCTGGTCCTTTTTCTGGTGGGGACACTTAGATGCAAAATGGCCTATCTTAGCATAGTTAAAATATTTGAAGGGAAGCTTGCCTTGATATTTTCTTGATCCTTTCTTTAACCTTCTCACAAATTTTTCCTCAATATCATCTAAATCTGAATCAATATTCTTGTCTTCTTTAAAAGATGCTTCTCTAGTAATGGATTTATCTTTGTTGATTCTCATTTCATATGCAGTTAGAGTTCCTAGGAGTTGATCAATGGACAGAGTTTTAAGATCATTTAGTTATTCTATTGCAGATACTTTTGGATTAAATTTATCAAGCATAGATCTTAGAATCTTTTGAACTAAAAATTATTCTTCAATCTTCTCACCAAGACCCTTCATGGCATTCACAAGTTCTTCAAATCTTAAAAAATACTTGCTAACTGTTTCATCTTCATTCATCTTTAGTTGTTCAAACTTCAACCTATATGTTTGGAGTTTGGCATCTTTTACTTTCTCATTTCCTTAATAATTGTTAATAAGTTTATCCCACATAGCTTTAGCAATTTCAAGATGCATCACCTTTACAAACTTAGCTTCAACAAGTCCATTCAAGATAGCTTTCATTCCCATAGAATTAAAGCTAAATTCTAACTTATCATCGTTGGAAGCCAGCACAACAGGCTTTGTATATCCAGTCTCAACTACATCCCAAACATCGTCACCTTAGGCCATTAGGTATGTTCTCATTCTAACCTTCCAAAAGGAAAAATTTGTTCCATCAAATAGAGGAGGTTTACTGGCTGAAGTCCCTTCATGAATTGCCATGTTTAAGATTACAGATCTACCTTTAAATAAAAGGAACCAACTCTGATACCAATTGTTGAAATTACTAAGACAACTAAGAGGGGGGGTGAATCAGTTGTTACTGTGCTTAAACAATTTTAAGTCTATTAAACCATTTTTAATCTCTCATCAAGGGACCATCAATATTATACATCATATGAACAACATAAATAATGAGCATCAATCACACATAATATATACACAGATACAAATTTTCACGAGGAAACCCATAAAGGGATAAAACCTCTTCTTCTTCGAAATAATAGGTAGTCTTTTAAGTTTTGTACATCATCTATGTATAAGAACCAACTCAAAGTGAGGCTACTACCTCTGTTTTACAAGCTCCAATTTATTGAGAGCACCAACTCTCTGGTTTCTCTAGCACCCACTAGAAGGAAGAACCAACTCCCTAAATATTCCAGCACCAACTTGTATACATAAAACTCTGTTTTTTCCCGAGAACCACCCTGCCACCCTGTTTTTCTAGGCACAACTAGATGGAAGATACAACTTCCAATATTAAAGAACCAACTTGAATATCAGAGGACCACAGTCCTCCCTAGCACCACCCTTCCTCTCCGATTATGAATAAATGATTGATAAACAAGCAATACATGTATTTCAATTCTTACCCCTTCTTCACTGCTATGCAATTCTTTTCTGGTTAAAAAACTATTCTGCAGTTCTTCTCTACCTCACGCTATTCTGCTATTTTTCTCTTGCTTCATGCTATTCTGCTGCTCTCCTCTTTCTTCTGTCTGTTTGGTGACTATTACTCATCTTTGAGTTTTATCTTATGCTCTGCATTCTTTTATTTTATCCTATTTACAATTCATCTCATTGTTTCTGTTAGAACAACTAACCTTACACAATAGCTGCATCTCACCTTTTATACTCATCAGCCTCATCAGTTACACCTCGAATCTCCTTGGGAAAATAAAAAAACTTCTCAGCAACTGTATCACCAACCGATCATGAACCATGATTCAATTTTCCAACTGAATTGTAACTAAACTTATTAATCATGAAAATAAACGATGACCCTTCGATCATATTCCTGATTAACATGCATCATTGGATTACCAATGATGGATCTCGCACCTACTCCATATGCCCACTATCTATGACCATGGGCCTAATCAGAATGCCTTTCACATTTCTTATTTCGGCAATCCAGAGGTAAAGAGTCATGACTCTTCATGTTGCGATCTCCGAAAAGGGTCTTAGATCTGCTAGCTCGTCCCTCTCACATGACCACTGGATAGTGACCATAGGCTGTGCCAAAAGGTGCTTCGTGATTTTGCGTTTCAACATTATTGTCGTGAGTGTTCTTGACACCTCCAACTCTCGGTATCCGAAACTCCAAAATGGAGTCAGATCAACGGTACACAATCTTGATGATTCGACGGTCCAGATCTTTTTGTGATCTCGCATATCACATGTTCCTACTGTGTGTTGCTTCCTTGACTCCTCCAACTACCAGTATCCGAAACTCTGAAACACAACCTTTGTCATGCTCTGATCTATCGCCACATGTCCCTCTTGGATCAATGATCCAGATCTTATCACGATTTCTCATATCGCGAGTTCTTGCCGTGAGTTTCTTCCTTGACTCCTCCAACTCCCAGTATCCAAAACTCTGAAACGCAACCTTTGTCGTGCTCTGATATATCGCCACATGTCCCTCTTGGATCAACGATCCAGATCTTATCGTGATTTCTCATATCGCGAGTTGGAAGGTTAGAGCACTGCCTTCCTTTGACTTTCCAGTTAGCGAAATGTTAATCCTTCACCACATGTATTCCTTGACGATGGACGACCCTCCTGCTTTCGGGACTTTGTAAGCCTGCTTAATCTTGTACTTAAAGATCGTGCTCCTTCTTCTAGATCCAACGATGGTCAGTCCTCACGCTCGGATCCAACGTCTGAGATTTGTTCTCCTCTTTTGCGTGTTCCTCATATCTGTATTCAGATCTAACAATCATCGGGAATTTGGGATGGGTGATCCAATGATTACTGTTGCTCCTCATTGTTGATCTTGCCATTGCCATGTCATCATCGCTCTGTTGAACTTGTTGATCTTTTCCATCAATGACAAAACACACATACTCTACCTCTATCTAAAAACATGCCAACAGAAGATGTACACTCAAGAGACACCTTATGATGAGGAGCTTCTCGGTGAATCTAATCAACATTAGAGGACTATATTAATTAGGCATGCATATGAGGAGATGATACATCAACAAGGCTCATGGAAAAATTTTCTATTAAAGAAGAAATACCAAGAAGACAAGACAAACCATTGAAGAAACCCCATAAAGAAATTCAAGAAGATATTGAAGACAAAAGAAGAAGTCAGCCCCAAAAGGAAATTAAAGGTGACTCGAATACAATAAATAAGAGGCTTGATCATTTCATTTTCACATCACAACACATCTCTTCTCATCAAGTGCACAATTCCCAGTTGCAGTTGCAGTTGCAATTTCACTTTCTAGTTACAATTGCAGTTTCCATTTACAGTTGTAGTTGTAGTTGCCAGTTGCACAAATTTGAGGTGTGTTATCTTGTCTAGGGTTTGCTATCTTTTAGGTTTCTTCCTCATACAAGGGAAAAATTATTTATGTATTGGGTTTCTTCATATTGATGTTGATGTACTTATTGGTTGGATTTATTCTTAAGAAAAGTTGTTGGGTTTTCTTCGAAGGTTGGGTGTCCTAGGGTAAAATCTTGTGTCTACTATGCATGGCTATCTTTCTGTGATTTTGTTGTTTCCGATGCAGTTATTTTTGGTTGCAATTTTCAGTGTCTAATTATTCTATGATAACAATGGCATAAAATTTTGTTTGAAATAATAAGGCAATGATTATCAAATCTGAAAATATAAACTCAACCCAAAATGGGAATAGAATTTAATTTGGCATTGAACTAGATATGATTGTGTTAAAAGCCACTATTTTTTACTACTCCCCCAATAAGGGAACTATGTTCAAAGCCACCTTTTACCTCATATAAATATGTCAACTATCATGGATCAAACAATGATGAGATTTATATCCCCATGCTATGTTGTTCCATTCACTTTTAGCGTTGTGAAAGCAATCCATGATTCATAAATATGTGAAATCATTATGAAGAGAACACTAGATTTGATAATGACAGGGTATCATGATCTGTGCATGTTAGGACGAGTAATTTGTAAAGTTACCTGCAGATCATTGTTATAGCAATTTTGGTGGATTGTGGCGTTCCTGCTACTCTAGTGGGTATTCATGCCAACAATACCAAAGATAGTCTTTTATCCCATGAAAGGTATTGATAATTTCGATTTTCTTGGCAAGTCAAATACCTCCTTAAGTTAATGCATGAATGAAGCGACTGAAGGTACATGAGAATCAATGAAATTTTGATAGTAGAGATGATTTGCTTCATATTTTATTATAACCAAGCCAATCTCAGGCACTATCTATCTATCATTGCATAGTGATTAGTAAATTGGTAAGTGAAGGAGTCAAAGGGTAAGATACTAGGGTTCCTCACCAGGGGATGTTGCATCTACGTTCTATCTATGGTGGGAGTTATATAGTTTGAGGGACACTAACAATGCAGATGGTACACTTGTTCTGGGAAGCTTACTTAGGTGATATAGATAGCCTAATGCATAAGGAGATAAAAGGGTTTATCCCAAAAGGAAGGAGGTGAATCTTCAATTAAGCTTGTTCCCTAACCCAAAGGGTGGGGTTAATGCATTCTAAGTATATTTTAATCCAAGGTTCAAAATTTGAGAAACTATTGCTATATTTCTATGATAGTATTTTTCTGGGATAACCTCCACACATTGCTAAATAAAGAGAATTGAACCATTGGTACATGGTAGAGCTAGGTGCATTACATGGCCCTTTCCCCATTTGCAATGTTTCATTTTCAACTCTCTTTGTTTCACACATTTACACAGAATACCATTTAAATACATATATCTCATTACCCAAAATCGCTATGTGATAATGGGTGGGGATCTCAATAAAAAGAAAAAGATTCAAACCCAATAGGTCATAGTAATAACTCACATATGGAAAATTTATCTTAGGTTCTTAGTGGCAGATGATGAAATTTTAGTTTTCTTTACAAAGGTTCTCAGAGGGTCTCCTTGCTAGTGAAGTTCATTAGGGTTACAAAAGACTGGATTTTGTATAAACCATTACAGTTGGTTGGATTATGATCAACATGTGCACTATGGATTAGAGGATTTCCACCACCAAGAATGAAGAAATAGTGAATCCTAACTGTAGATACATGAGTCTAAATTTCTAAGGACATTCCATCCATCATGCACATCTGGAGCAACTCGAATGCAAGATTGCATATCGAAATCCCTAAGAAGTGTGAGGTAAACAGGGTTTAATTGACCTCAAAAGAGTGATTTGAAGTTCGATTTGACTTAAGGTTTGAAAATATGCTCTACCACGGATTTTAGTATTTACTCACCCAAACATGAGATCGCATAGATAAAGAATTGTTTCAAGACTCAATATTGTTGAGTCAAATAGGCTTATGGTTGATTAAACATTGCCCAAGGAATGAAGTCCATTAAAATCTCAACAAAAAAAATGCATCATCTTAGACAAAGATTCTTCTAAAATTAACATAAAATTGCATGTTACATTATCTATCGACACTTCAACAACTAATACTTATTCAACAATATGAAGAAACCATGCCCAATTATGTGAAGAGAAAATGAAAATAAATCAAACGAAATCAATTTTTAACAAAATTTAAAAATAAAAGTCATCAAACACCAAGAATAAATAACAAAAGAAAATTTGACAAATTGGAATAAAATATAGTTAGTGAATGCAGTAGCTCGAATATAAGTTTAGAGAAATCACATAGATTAAATCATCTTAGTTTATTCCAAACCTCAAATTGTGGAAAAAAGGCACCCAAACATTTTATGCAATAGATTTAGTTCAAATTACTACACCAAACCAAAACAAATAAAATTTTCGAAACTAGTGTTATTGGGCATTTGTCTAGTTCCGTGCAATCACATGCCCTGTTCGAATCCCCTTGGGTGAGGCGCAATATTCTACGCTAACAAGTTACTACTAGGTATGACATATTAAAATGTGGGGAAGCATCCCTTGGGTTTCCCCACAAGATTTTCCTTGGAAAAAAACAGAACAGATCACTTCAACAATGAAAAGTACAAATAACTCATAATATGTAATTGCAGGTGTAAATGTAGACTGAAACTCATAAGATTAAAAAGGAGTTTTAGTGCAGGGCTTGATATCCCTACATAAAGAATTGGGTTTCTCCATGGTTGGTGGGGAATTCAAATCCCATGGACTAAACCATTTGATGAGGGGTGAAATCAGTCAAGATAATGCAAAGAGGGATGCTAAGGATATTTCTTGCAATGACATTGTATTAGTGGAAATGCAAGGAATTCCATATTCCTCATTAGAGGAAGGTGATGAGCATGGTGGAGGGAAACATGTCATTAAGGCCTCACCAAAGAGTCTTTCATAGGCTTGTAATGAGGAGAAAGAAAATAATGGAGGTGAGGAAAGAACATTAGGCAGTGATAAACACTTACTGGAAACTAGTATGTATTTACAGGAAAAGACCCAGGAGCAGAAAGAAAATGGCCCAAAGACTGAAGAAAAGTGTTCAGATGAGAATTTAATTAGAACTGGTAGTGAGGGATGGATGTAATTTTGGGGCCACCTCCCTTCAAGTTCCTAATCAATCTGCCCTGCCAGCAGAGTAGCCTATAACTAGTACATCACAACAAGCATTGCAAGTAAATGACTCATGTGTTACATTAGAGTCCGACTATAGCAAGCATGCTAATCAAATGAATCTGGAGTTTGAAATGAATGTTAAAGAAGATAACACCTTGGTTGGTATCAAAGTGCAGGATGAAGGGAAGATAGACACCACATTTCTTTCGATGGGCAACAGTCTATGACGATACTTGATTCAGTTATTTGTTGTAAAACATTATATGTTTTTTGTTTTCTCAATTTGAACTCAAACAGCTTAGATATGTAGGGAGACTATGAACTATGGTTTAGAATCTAGATACACTTTGGTAGGTGCATAAAATGAATACTCTTATTCATAAAAGGATAAATTTTATATATGCAAGGCACTTCTAGTTTAATGTTTTTCTTATGAGGATTTTAACATGAAGAAAATGGAGAAATACCTAACCACTGAGTGGTTAGTGTGAAATTAATTATTGTATTAAGTGTCCAATGTTTTAGTTTCCCTACTCAAAATTTTATATTATTGCAACCGAATTGGTGTTAAGAACCAAATGTCAATATAGCATAGAAAAACCTCAAAAAAAGTACTCAATGCCTTGAAAAAGAGATAATTTCAGACAATAAGCCTCTTTGAGGGGGAAACCTCCTTCTACCCCACTTAAATGTTCAAGTACAAGATGATTCAAAATGAAAATGTCTCCTTGGTATATATAGGAGACTAGGAGGTATAATTACAACTAATGGCCTAAAGCCGACATAAATAAAATAACATTACTAATATAATATGCCCCAATTAAGGGGTAATGAGCCAATATTAGGGCTTAACATGCCCCTCCCCTTGAGACAAGTGTTGTCCGCAACGCTTGAGTAACTTTGGATGCCTCTGTATAAAAGACTCATCTTCCCAAGTGGAATCTTTAGCCGGTAGTTTCCTCCATTTAATGAGATACTCTGAAATAGATCTATTCCTCAACTGGCAAATTCTTGTGTTAGTGATGGCTTCAGGCTCCAATATGATTTTTCCTTCCTCGTCAAGTTCTGGCAATATAGTTTGAACTGGGATCTTGTCACCTATAACCTTCTTTAAGCATGAAACATGGAAAATTGGGTGTACTCGTGAAGATGCATGTAGCTCCAATTTGTATGCCATAGT
>ML779444.1:1570620-1612174 GCA_009831015.1 Picea engelmannii
CTTCATCAAGAGTCCAAGTAGGATTTTCTGGAGGCTTATTTGGTGTAGAAGTTCCCTTTTTTGGTGGCATGTTGGCCAAGTATCACTTTTTGAACCTTGATTTTGAGGTGGTTCTGCTAGAAAATATGTATTCTATTGTATCTCCCAAGTTTCAGCCCTTATGGGTATGAAAATTTCTTTTATGTAGTTCTACGATATTGCTTCTCTACAATGCCACAGGTCTGATCAAAATTGGATGTGCCAAGTGGAATTTATGGTAACTTCCCCACAACTTGCCGATTTTTGGCCTTTCCAGAAGATCTCACTTGTATAGAGTGCCCCACACAAAATAATTGATATAAAATTATGAAACTCACACCCAAAATACTACGAACTGTCCACAATCCAATGAAACTAGTCCTACTCAATTTGGATACTCTATCAAGAAGTTATGATTGTTTTGCCTGGAACACCTTATTGAGACTAGTCAATAGGACTAGTCAGATACCCTATATTACACAAGGTGTATATACAAATTTAAGATGACCCAGAAGCTAAACTTTTAACCATAGATACCTTACTAATTTCTATAAATGGCCTCTAGAGTTCAATGTCTGAAACGGTACATAAATTATATTATGGTGAAAATTCCATAATGACTCATTTAAGGATGATTCCAGAACCCTATATTGTATAGGTTGTATCTCCTAAAGTATAAGGCCTCAGGAGCTGAATCTTGAACCCAACGTAGCTTGATCTGTGTACTAAATATATTCCAAGCATTTCCTTCTAAAACATTGTAGAAAACAATTTATAGTGAAACTTCCAAGGTGTCTCAGATGTAGTAGCGAAACCCCAAGACCTTGAGCTCTAATACCATATGTTAAGAACCAAATATCAATATAGCATAGAAAAACCTCAGAAAAAGTACTCAACGCCTTGAAAAAGAGATAATTTCAGATAATAAGCCTCTTTGAGGGGGCAACCTCATTTTACCCCACTTAAATGTTCAAGTACAAGATGATTCAAAATGAAAATGTCTCCTTGGTATATATAGGAGACTAGGAGGTATAATTACAACTAATGGACTAAAGCTGACATAAATAAAATAACATTGCTAATATAATATTCTCCAATTAAGGGGTAATGAGACAATATTAGGGCTTAACAATTGGTAAAGCTTCAAATCTTATGACACTCTAGTATTTTGGTGACATTGGCCCACTGGAAAATGGAGTTTCAATCCTAAAGCATGTGACCGAAAGAATAAGTTAATTATATGAAGTATATCTGAATAGAACCCTTTCTTTTGTTCTGCAAGTCATATCACTAACCAAACTATGGTGAAAGTTTCACAATCAAATATTCCTGAAAGAAATGTTGTTTGGGAAGTAGGAAAAGAGGAGCAAGAGGTTCATAATCTGACTATAGAAGTGTCTAAGAAAGAAAAAGAAGATCTTGGGAAATGCAAAGGCAAGGACGAGGCAATGGAGGTTAGTTTATAAGTTGGGATCTCATTAGAACCTGATAATAAATCTCCTGCAACATATAGAGATGGTAATCATTTTCAGAGTTGTTTTCTCCTTCCAAATATTGATGGGCCTTCTGTTGAGAATAGTGATCTTCTTCAGTCCATGAAATTGTCTTTTGTTTCCAGTGAGGGGAATGATAAAGTGGAAAAGGTTGGGACAAAATATGGAGATTTAGAAGCCAATTCTATGTCTCAGATTGGTGATACTTTCACGTTTGAGATTGGAACAAAGAATGTTCCCATTGAAGAGGGTATATATGGCTCAGTTGATTTTACCCAGTCTGGTGACATAGACAAAAATGTTGGATGCTAGAAACCCTTTCAAACTAGCCAACCAAGCGAAGTGATTTAGGTTTACTTATGTTTACCAAGTGAAGCTTGTTTTTGTTATGTTAATAGGATGTGATTCTTCATATAGAACAACTTTACAAATGAAGTTTATGTTCATTACAATGTCGTTTGGAATGCTTGAATATGCTTGTGGTTATTGAAACCAGAGTCCTTTTCTTTGTGTTAATGATTTTGATTATTTCATTGCACGGGTCTTATTATTTTTTAGTTCATTGGTTGTACTAGATTGGAGTGTGTCCTTTCCTTAGCTTTGCAGACTTACAAACAAGGTGTTTATTGAAATTGTCTTATTGTTATTGGATTTGCTGCATAGAACAAGCCTCCTGCAACATGCCAAACTGGGAAAGGTGAAGTTGAAGCTCTTCAAAAATAGGCAAATGAAAATGTTAATTCTTCTATCCCTGATACAATTTCAATACTCCAGGAAGGAAATTCTCTCTTTTTTGAAGCTAAAGCTAAACTTGTGCCCAGTGGAGAGAAAATAAGTCATGCAAATACTGTTATGGATTCAGAAAAGAATTCTACAAGTCATGAAAAGAAATCTAGTGATAGTAAAGTGGTAATTTTATTCTCTACGACCACTATCTGCAGTGCAGCAGTTAGGTTAGGGAGCCATTCATCTAAAATTGGGGCTAGATAGGAAAAAAAACCTTCATGTACAGATCTTCCTGATATCGGCCCACAATTTACATCATCATGTACCATGTAATTATCAATATTACCAAATTTTAATGCAACAATAGTACCAACATCAATCCTTTTTCAACAACCTTTCAAAGATTCACAGGAAGTACAATTATGTGAAAAGATTCTTGTGTAATGGTCTCTTATGTGAGTTATTTGTGTTGTGTTTATTCTGTAGGTGTAGATGTAGACTGAAACTCATAAGATTAAAAATGAGTTTTAGTGCAGTGCTTGATAGCCCTGCATCAAAAATTGGGTTTCTCCATGGTTGGTGGGGAATTCAAATCCCATGGACTAAACCCTTTAAAATTGGGAACGATTGATATCGATTCATTTTTTTAGATCAAGAGGAAGAAATAATGAGGGGAAGGAATATTTAGATCAACCTGCATCCATTTCGCAGTGTGCTCGCTGGTTTCACTGAAGAAATGAGGGCAAAGAGGATCTTGATCTGTATCTCTTTCACATTGTGCTCACTGATTACTCTCAGCCTCCTAGATTTTCGTTGGCGAAGAAGGGAGAAATTAGACAAAAAACACTTCCCGCCATAGCCACCGTTTAAAAAAGAGGATTATTTCACTATAGAGAGTATTTGTTCACCTTTGTTGAAGGTGAACGTCGAAGGCAATGTAAACCTTCAAAATTTTGAAATATATATATATATATATGTTGCGAAATAAAATTTCAATGTTTTAATTATTTTTATAATATATTTTGATGTCGCAATACAATAACTTAAAAAACCAAAATGATGTCTGAAAAATAAAAATATAATTTATTTATTCATTCATATTTTTAATAGTGAAATAAAAAAATTAGAAATATTAACATAGATTGTTAAAAAATTAATTAATTTTAACCTAATTAATAACTGTCAAAATTTGAAGGAGTTGGTGTGGAAACATGAAACAAGTTCCCTGAAGTTAAAAATAAACGAATATTATAGTAATGATCTTTCTCTAGTATTAGTTATCTACCTATTATATCTTCTTCGTGCTCTTTTAGGTTTAGGTTAATGATTAACTTGAAATTATGTCATTGTTACACCTATTGTTCATACTAATGATAATACTACAATTCATTTTTCAACTGATAAATCTACTCTACATCCTAATGAGATTGTTGTTTTAGCTTACACAAGAATTGAGCAATCTTCTCTACGACACTAGTTGGAGTCCCTCACAAGTGGTACCTGATTCTAAATGTTGGACATGCTAAGGGCGTGATGTTAGCATGTTCACATTTGGAGGGGTAACATGTTGTCATGAAGTATCTTGTGCGGCCATTTTTTTTAGGAACCATGTCTCATATCATGTTGTTGTTGTCTCTTGTCGAGGTAGACTATTGTGTAGTGTTCCAACGTTAGATTAGTTGCATGTGGAGAACACCAATAATCAACCTCCTTTCCTCTAACAAACTCTACAAATATTTTTGGTGAAAAAGTTCATGATACATGTTGTGGTTTGACCATCTCCCATTTCCTTGGAATATCCATAAAAATGCACAATTTCTCACACCCTTACACACAGATCAAGATATTATCAATGATAATTTGGGTCTAGTCATATTTTTTCCTCACACTGAAATTCCTTTATGTTTTATGCTGGTGTTCATTAGACAATGACTTCAACCCAACATAAAAAAAAAATGATCAAATTGATTTGACCATGAGTAAGATTATCAATAGCAACAAATTCCCTTGCAATCCTCAACCGAGTGAACAATTGTTTAACATGTGGAGACCATTATCTCAAACATTGACTCAATTCCTCCATTGATCCATTTGATGTATTGGACCTCACTCAACATTGAATAATACCTAATTATGCATTATGTTATTTGGTATCCCTTTGGAAAAGTATCAATAAGCCCCTCATTGGGTTCTCCCATATCAACATTGACACTCGACCCACCCTTTGCGATGGCCCTTGGGAAAAACATTCCATGTCAAAATTTGTGGACCCCACATGCGCTTGAGCATCAAGTTCCATAGATGCCTTTTTTGCATTCACCTCAACCTTATCCCAAGCTTCAACAATAATGTTTTCTACATGTTCTTGAGCCCCTTCGACATCAATATTTCTTCACATGGTTTGTAGATGCAACTCTTCCCACAAGCCTATGGGCAGAGTTGTAGCATCTACAACTCTCTATAGCTCTTTGGAGGTTGGAAATTGGAGGGCATGTGATAATTACTTTGAAACATACTATATGCTTTATTGTATGCAAATGCTCAACAAGACTAGCACACATGTTCATAATAAAAATTAATTTTACAAATGAGGTGGAATTTATGTCGATGTCCCATTACAATAACCTAAAAATTAATTAATTTTAACCTGATCAATAATGGTAAGAAACATTCAAAAATCTTAAAACTTACTTGCATATAACACACAAATTGAAATTTGAAGGAGTTGTTGTGAAAATACATTGGTCAAAATATGAAGGAGTTGTTGTGAAAACACAATGCTCAAAATTTGAAGGAGTTGGTGTGGAAACATGAGACAAGATCCCTGAAGTTAATAATAGAGGAACATTATAGTAATGTGCTTTCTCTAGTATTAGTTATCTATCTACGATATCTTCTTGGTGCTATTTTAGGTTTAGGTTAGTGATGAACTTGAAATTATGTCATTGTTACAACTATTGTTCACACTAATGAGACTACTACAACTCATTTTCCAACTAATAAATCTACTCTACATCCTAATGATATTGTTTTAGCTTACACACCAATCAAACAATATTCTTTATGTCACATGTTGTAGTCCTCTCATCAGTGGTACCCAATTCTAAATGTTGGACATGCAAAGGGCTTTATTTTAGCATGTGCACATTTGGAGGGGTAACATGTTGTCATGAAGTATCTTGTGTGGCCATTTTGTTTAGGAACCATGTCTCATGTCATGTTGTTGTTTTCTCCTAGTTGAGGTGAAATATTGTGTATCCTTTCAACATTAGCTTAGTGGCATGTGAAGAACACCAATAATCAACCTCCATTCCATTAACAAACTCTACAAATGTTTGTAATGAAAAAGTTCATAATACATGTTGTGGTTTAACCATCTCACATTTCCTTGGAATATCCGCAAGAATGCACAATTTATCACACCCTCGTACATGGATTAAGATATTATCAATGATAAATTGGGTCCAGTCATATTTATTCCTCTCAATGAACTTCCTGGTCCAGTCATATTTATTCCTCTCAATGAACTTCCTCTATGTTTTATGTTGGTGTCCATTAGACAATGATTTCAACCCAACATAAAAAAAATGACTAAAACATATTTGACCATGAGTAATATTATCAATACCAATTGACTTCCTTGCAATCCTCAACCTAATGAACAATTGTTTAACATGTGGAGACCATTATCTCAAACATTGGCTCAATCTCTCCATTGAGCCAGCCGATGTATTGGACGTCACTCAACATTGAATATTTTCCAATTAGGAGCATGTTATTTGGTATCCCTATGGAAAATTATCAATAATCCCCTCATTGAGTGCTCCCATATCAACATTAATGACACTCAATCCACCCTTCGTAATTTTCCTTGGGAAAAATATTCCATGTAAACATTTGTGGACACCACACATGCTTGAGCATCAAGTTCCATAGATGCATTTATTTCATGCACCCCAACCTTATCCCAAGCTTCAACATTAATATTTTTGACATGTGCTTGAGCCCCTTCAACATCAACATTTATTCACATGATTTGTAGATGCAAATATGCCTAGAGGCCTGTGGGAAGAGTTGTAGTTGTACTTGTGGGAATATTTGTAGCATCCAAGGTAGATTAGTAAAGAGTGAGATATACTCTGAGGCATGAAGAATCCTTGACCCCAAATTCAAAGACCTTATCTGATGATGAGATGTACCATAGGAGAAGATATATGGGAAAAAGGAAGTAGGTATTTCATGGAATGGACCCATCTCTCCTAACATCTGAGTTTGAATGAATAAATCTAAGTATATTTGAGTGTCTTGAGGGGGAATTGGTGGGGTTTTTAGATTTCCCACTACGTCGTCAATTGGTAGAGGTAGTGCACCGATGGGTAAAATGAATAAAATTAGAAAAAGTACTCCCATTTCCAAAAATAACTCAATAAATGACTAAAATGTAATCTCATTTCCAAAATTAACTAAACTAAATCTAGAGTATGATAAACTGTTTTGATATACTTTTCCATAATGTGATGTAAATTTCTAAAACTTGCAACAACTACATTAACTTATTGGGTTAATGTTCCATATATAGGGCCCTATAATATTTAACCCATGAGTGACATATGGTTATCATTTCAAGGATTGGTACACCATGGATGGTTGTTAGGGCCTATTCCATGGTCGAAGGCTAAAATCCAGGGAATTGAGCAATACAATTTACTTTATATGCTTCAAAGAATTCATGCATTAGGATTTGGGTCAGCACACAAGTCCACTTTTCTTTATATGTTCCTAAATGACCACCATATATGAGGATTGTGCCTCTCTAATGATTGTGACTCATTAAGATGTCTCACACTCATTAGAGAGGCACAATCCTCGTCATTAGAGAGGCACTAGTGAATGGGGCCAACGTTGAAATTTCTTCAATATGTGCATGTATGCATCGAAATTTGACATGGTTATACTAGACACACGCCTTGACGGTATGGGAGGGTTTCAAGACTCAAGGATTTTTGATGTCCCGACCACATAATATTTGAGATTGTCCATGTTTGCAACAACATTCATAATGGGGCATCTCATATTTGTCAAATGTTGTTGTTTCCATTCGTAGAATCATTTTTGGAACTCTCTTGAAATGTCATGGAACTTCCAGTTAAACCACCACAAATGTCATGCATCGACCCTGCATAGTGAGCACTAGTGAATGGGGCCAACTTTGAAATTTCTTCAATATGTGCCTATATGCATCGAAATTTGACATGGTTAGACTAGACACATGCCTTGACGGTATGGGAGGGTCTCAAGACTCAAGGAGGTATGATGTCCCGACTACATAATCTTTGGTATCGTCCATATTTGAAACAACGTTCATAATGGGCATAACGGGGATCATCTTTGATATGTCATGGTACTACTCTTCCAGTGGGTGCACAATATCACAAGGATATGTCTTGTTGTCCTCCTCCATTGGATGAGCAATTCAACGATAATTTTATGTTGTGGATGAGTAGTTTGGTGGCAACATTCTTTCAAGTTGTAATGAGTTACACTTTTGTATTGATTTGGATCATCACAACGCCGCTCTAATTTCATCCAACTATCATTGACTAGATACTTGGTTAAAGGTTTTCTAATTTTTATAAAGGCGTGGGGTTAAGGTATGGGAGGGTTTCAATACTTAAGGATGTTTGATGTCATCACATAATACTTAAGGAGGTTTTGATTATTGAACTACCAATTCAAGTTGATGTCACTGAAGCTTCAATTCACCCACCAATGTCATCTTGCACCAACCATTGATTGTTTTATGGGAAACCTAGTGTAGTATCGCCTTACCTCTTAAATAATTAATAAGTGACTATTTCATGGGCATGGGGTTAAAGGTTTTCTAATTTTCCTTGTCTCTATGCTTATCTACAACCATCTACATCTCTTCCAAGGTTTGCTATTCTGTCATTGTTTTTTAGGGTCCTAACCCGCACATAGGTAGAGCAATATATTCAGATGTAATAAAGGTCAATATTAATAAGGCCTTTCAATAAAATAGAATAAGGTGGATGTAAGAAGACCTAATAGAATCTTTCGCTTCTAGAAGGATCTTCCTCTAGATGCTTCTCTTGATAGACATATTTAGTATAAAGAAGGGTCGAGGGTATGAAAACCCTAGCTTGAAGATTATTGTAACAGAGCGTTGCTCGACTGGAGGTTGCCCCCTCGAAGAGGCCCATGAACATTGCTTTCTGAATCAAAGCGTTATTTTTTTTGTTGTTCTTATATCATTTCTGTGTTCTTGTGTAGATTATGTTGGTTATATTACTATTATTATGCCATTTCTAGCATTTTATTTATGTTCTGCATACTTTTTATATCTGGTATATTACAAGTGGTATCAGATCACTTTCCTTGGCAGAAATTGTGGTAATTTTTTTTAGGGTAGAGACGTATTCCGACGTCTTTAAGCCACAGAGATATGTCGTTATGCGCATAAACCCGCGGTTGAGGGATTCATACACACAGGAAATACAAGTGGTTCTTAAGCGCACATATATTGGCCACCCTTGTAACCCTTGTTGGTACCCCTTCGAGTGTTAGCGCATCAGACAACACCTGTGTACGGATCGACCTAGATTTCTTGAAGCCCTCTTTAGATAAATCGATCGGTCGCCTAACTGCTATAGTGCCACCGACAACAACACTCAGGAAGATACTCTCTAGTACCTGGGTAGTCAGGTAGTATGGCTAAGGGTATGCTCTATCCTCCTTAGTTAGTTCCTTGAGATATTGGGCCAGGTACTACTGTTGAACCCCGCACATATATCAGAGAGCTATAGCACAAGGCAAACCCTTGTCTGTAGAACCGTTGAATACCTAACCCTTGGGGGACAGAACATAAATAAATTAAAATAGACAAGATCTATTGTCGCGCAACTGTGTTCGGGTTGCCAAGTAAATACATATTTCTTTCTGGTTAAGAATTTGGGGATTTCATCGCTGCAATATTCTTCAGACCGAAGTATAACTCCGCAGGTGTAAGAAAAAAAAAAGTCTGGAAATTTTTTCACCATTATTTGAGACCTATTCCATTGGATGCATCTCTTCGCCCTTATCACATTCATCCATATCATTTTTAGGTAAAAAAATTTACCCCACCCACCCCTTTTCAGTTCACCCATCCTCATGGCCCATACCTATAGCCAATACCTGGAAGCTCGCTTCAACACCTTGCAATTTGGTTTCCTCGAGACCCAAAAAGAAGTGAAACAACTCAGTGCTACTTTTTCCTCCATCGATACATCCATCAATACAACCATAAATACATCCATGCAGTCCTCAATGGAGGAAGTCAAACAAGAACTGACCACCCAACTTGAATTTGTCTTTGCATCACTCTGCACCAAATTGAATATCCCTAGAGATGAGCCTTTCTCTGACGCACCTCCAAAGACTGAAGGTGAACATTCCTTCCATTCCCATACCTTTTAGCACCATCAATTTCAACATGACCTATGCCTTCCATAGGTGGATGTGACCAAATTTGATGGCTCGGACCCCACTGGTTGGGTCACCCAAATGGAACATTATTTCTCTTTATACGACACTACAAATGACTTGGCCAAACTTCGGTATGGTGTTCTCCATCTAGATCAAGAATGTTGGCAATGGTGGCAATGGAGAAAAACTTCCTGTCAAGCCTATATTGCTTGGACCCAATTTATGACTGAGCTTTATGAACGCTTTGACACTGACACCAACCATTTGGGCTGTTTGACAAATTTGAAACAATAAGGAACAATAGAAAACTTCATAGCTTCCTTTGAGCACCTAGATTTTCGAACAGAGGGCATGGCTGATGCTTTCTTTCAAGATTGTTTTATCAGTGGCCTCAAGGATGAGATTCGGGCCCATGTCCTCATGGCTCTACCTTTGAGTTGGGTGGAGGCTACTAAAAAAGATAAAGAAGCACAACAGGTTATAACCTGTCAAAACTGTAAACCCTCCTTTATCCCTCACCCTAAATCGATCCAAAAAATTGACCAGTGATGAAATGGTTAAATGCCAACTCAAAGGCCTTTGTTATAATTATGATGACAAATATTTCTCGGGCCACAAGTGTAAGGAGCAAAATATTTTTAGGGCCATCTCTGAGGATATTTCAGAAGAGGATGTTGAAACTCCCCTTGTGCCTGAGTCACCTAAAATCATTGACATAACTCCTCCCTCAGACCCTCCTGAAGTGGAACCAATCATTTCCCTCAATGCTCTCACTGGCTTCTCCACCCCCCAAAACCCTCAAGTTAATTGGTTACATCAATCATCGGAAAGTCATCATTCTAGTTGATAGCGGAAGCACCCATAATTTTATTCATCGCCACATTGCCCAAGAAACTCATTGCTACATCCATGCTGTCAACAATTTCCAAGTCGTGATTGCTAATGGTGGTTCCATGAAATGTGGGTCTCCAAATCGGTGACTACCACCTAAAATCCCATATATTTTCTATCGACATGGGCGGTTGTGACATTGTGTTGGGTGTCGACTGGCTAAGGACTTTGGGTCCCATTCTCATGGATTTTAAGGAATTAACCATGCAATTCGACCAAGAAGGCCACCAATATAAATTCCAAGGCATCACTGATGGTTCACCTGAGGTCATTAGTTCCCATCGCATGGAAAAGCTGCTCAAGAAAGGTCATTCTAGTGTCATTGCCCAACTCCATTCAATACAAGAAACAGAGACACACCTGGTGCCGCAAGACCTCCAAGCCCTCCTTTCTAAACATCAAATGGTATTTTCCACTCCCCAAGGAATCCCTCCTTCCCACGGTGTTCATGATCATTCCATTCCCCTTGTACCTGGAAGCCTTCCTCCCAATATCCGTCTGTATCGCCACCCCTTTTCACAAAAAAATGAAATTGAGAAAATGGTCTAGGAACTCCTTACTGCAAGCGTTATCCACCCTAGTACGAGCCCTTACTCTTCTCCTGTATTCATGGTCTTGAAGAAAGAAGGTTCTTTGAGAATGTTTCCTGACTTCCGTGCCCTCAACAAACTGACCATTAAAGACAAATTTCTCATTCTTGTCATTGATGACCTCCTGGATGAATTGAGTGGTGCCCAATTCTTTACTAAACTTGATCTTCGCTCGGGCTATCACCAGATACGTATGAAAGAGGTAGACATTCCCAAGACGGCCTTTTGAACTCATGAGAACCACTATGAGTTTTTGGTCATGCCCTTTGGCTTGTGTAATGCCCCCTCCACCTTCCAAAGCCTCATGAATCATGTCTTCCGTCCTTTTCTCCACCATTTTGTCTTAGTTTTATTTGATGATATCCTCATCTATAGTAAAACCTGGACAGACCATCTTACTCATGTGGATCTCCATCTACTCTCTTAGCACCAACTTTTCCTGAAATAGTCTAAATGTGCCTTTGGTGCCTCAGAAGTAGAATACTTGGGTCATCTGGTTGGCAAGGATGGTGTCAGGGTGGATCCAAAAAAGATTGAAGCTATGCAATACTGGCCGCACCCAAAGACTCTCAAAATCTTGTGGGGATTTTTGGGCTTAATAGGGTATTATCACAAGTTTGTTAAGAATTATGGAAATATTTCAACACCTCTCACTGCTCTCCTCAAAAAGAAATCTTTCACTTGGACTCCAGTCGTTGCTCAAGATTTCCAAACCTTGAAGATGGCCATGTGCACCACTCCAGTTCTGGCCCTTCTTGATTTCAAAAAGACCTTTGTGTTGGAATGTGATGCCTCAGGGAAAGGAATTAGTGTTGTCCTTATGCAAGAGGGTCGACCTTTGGCCTTCACCAGCAAGCATCTATCTGAAAGGAATCTGGGCAAACCCATCTATGAAAAGGAAATGTTGGCTATTCTGCATGTCGTTGATTTGTGGCACCCTTATCTCTTGGGGCAACATTTCCAAATTAAGACAGACCATCAAAGCCTCAAGTACTTTCTGGAACAATGCATTTCCTCCCCAGAGCAACAAAAATGGGTGACTAAACTCTTTGGATATGATTATGAGATCATTTACAAGAAATGAAAAGAAAATGTGGTGGTAGATGCACTATCCCAAAAATATGAAGACGAAGGATCCATTTTTTCTCTTTGTTTCATTGTACTAGATTGGCTCCAAGCTGTTCGCCAGGAATGGCTACAAGATCCCAAAAGTTCGCATCTGATCCAGCAATTGTATACCAATGCTCCAGCTCTCCCAGGGTACTCTTAGCTCCAGGATGAGCTTCTATACAAAGACCATTTGTATTTAAGTAAACAATCAAAGCTTAAATCCACGGTATTTTCTGAGCTTCATGATACACCCACAGCGGGGCACTCCGGGTTCACCAAAACCTATGACAGGATCAAACGTTCTTTTTTCTGGGATGGTATGAAACAGGACATCCATAATTTTGTCATTGAATGTGATGTGTGTCAACGCAACAAGGGAGAAACAGTCATATCTCCTGGCACACTATAACCACTACCGATTCCACCTGCTATTTGGAAGGATATCTCTATGGACTTTATTATCAGCTTACCCAAATCAGGAAATAAATCAGTCATAATGGTGGTTTTGGATCGCCTTTCCAAGTATGCTCATTTTTGCGCTCTTCAACACCCATTGACTGCATCCACGGTGGATCAAATTTTCATGGACTAGGTCTTCAATCTTCATGGCATGCCGCACTCTATTGTTTCTGATCGTGACCCAACTTTCACAAGCAATTTTTGGCAAGATCTGTTCAAACTACAGGGCACCCAATTGCATCTCAGCACATCTTATCATCCCTAGACTGATGGTCAAATGAAAGTTGTCAACAAGTGTTTGGAAACATATCTGAGGTGTTTTTCCTCTGAAAATAAAAATCAGTGGGCTCAATGGTTATCGCTAGCTGAATGGTGGTACAACACTTCCTACCATACAACTACACGCATGACTCCTTTTGAAGTGGTATATGGACAACAACCACCTTCAGTTCTCTCATACTTACCGGGTACCTTGAAGGTCCAGGCGTTTGACCAAACACTTACAGTTTGAGAGGATATTCTCCGTACCCTCAAAGAGAACTTGGTCATGGCACTGAATCGCATGAAGAAACAAGCATATCAAGGTCGCTCTGAACGTCAATTTGCAGAAGGGGATCAGGTGTTGCTGCAACTGCAACCATACAAGCAAACTTCCCTCAAGGTCGAGCATTTTCAGAAGCTAGCGCCCAAATTTCATGGTCCTTATACAATTCTCAAGCGTGTGGGACAAGTCACATATTAGTTAGCTCTGCCCAGTCATTCGAAGCTACATCCTGCTTTTCATGTTTCATGCTTAAAGAAGGTGATTGGAACTAGGTGCCAAATTCAAACCAACCTTCCCTAGTTAGTTGAAGAAGGATCCATTTGGCTACAGCCAAAAGCATCTTTGGACCAGCGTGAGCGTCGCCTGTGTCAGAGAACCATCAAGGAAGTGCTAGTCCAGTGGAAAGATACAACTCCAGTAGATGCCACTTGGGAACCAACTACCATTCTACAGTAGTTTCCACATCTCAAGCCTTGAGGACAAAACTGTTTTTAAGGGGGGGGACATGTTAGGGTCCTAACCCGCACATAGGTAGAGCAATATATTCGGATGTAGTAAAGGTAAATATTAATAAGGCCTTTCAATAAAATAGAATAAGGCGGATGTAAGAAGACCTAATAGAAGCTTCCACTTCTAGAAGGATCTTCCTCCAGATGCTTCTCTTGATAGACATATTTGGTATAAATAAGGGTCGAGGGTATGAAAACCCTAGCTTGAAGATTATTGTAACAGAGCACTGCTCGACTGGAGGTTTCCCCCTAGAAGAGGCCCATGAACATTGCTTTCTGAATCAAAGTGTTATTTCTGTTGTTGTTCTTATATCATTTATGTGTTCTTGTGGAGATTATGCTAGTTATATTACTGTTAATCTTCCATTTCTAGCATTTTATTTATGTTCTGCATACTTTTTATATCTGGTATATTACATTGTTGCATTAGTTTTGCTCATTTCTAAATTTGGATTATTGAGTACCTAAGGGGAATATAGTGTGGGGTTTATGTGAATAACGATGAGAATGATCACAAGATAATTTCCATGAAGTAGGAGAATGCATGAATGACTCATACTTATTGAAAATGTTTAAACTCCCTACTGATGTGGGGATTTATTTAATGTTGGAGGATATAAAAGATGTGTCATTGCGACTAAGTGGACATATGTTGGTGAGATCATTGTCATCAGCTCATCATATTCACTCAAATATTCTTCATAGGATGGTGTCATCATCTCATCATTTTTATTACTGTTTTCATTCACCCACCACAAATGTCATCTTGCACCGACCCCACATAGTGAGCAGTGAATGGGGACAATGTTGAAATGTATTCAAACTATGCATGTATGCATCAAAATTCGACATGGTTAGACTAGACACATGGCTTGATGGTATGGGAGGGTTTAAATACTCAATAATGTATGATTTCCCCACATGATCTTTGAGATCGTCCACATTTGCATCAACGTTCATCATGTTGCACCTCTCGTTTTCATCATTCGTCATTCCCTTCTATAGAATAGTTGTCGGAACTGTCTTGAAATTTGTCATGGAAATTAAAATACACCCATCACAAATTTATTCCACTGACCCTGCATAGTGAGCAGTGAATGGGGCCAATGTTTAATTTTTTTCAATATGTGCACGTATGCATCGAAATTTGACATGGTTAAACTAGATAGTTTCCTTGAAGGTATGGGAGGATTTCGATACTTAAGGATGTTTGATGTCCCCGCATAATATTTGAGATCATCCATGTTTGCATCAAAGTTCAATATAATGGATGTCTCATATTGAGCATAGTGAAATTTTTTCCACCGAGCCCACATAGTGAGAAGTGAATGGGGCCAATGTTGAAATTTCTTCAAACTGTGCATGTATGCATCGAAATTCGACATGGTTAGACTAGACACATGCCTTGATGACATAAGAGGGTTTCAAGACCCAAGGAATATGTTTGATGTCCCATCCACATAATTTTTGATATCGTCAATGTTTGCAACAACATTCATAATGGGGCGTCTCATATTTCTCAAATGTCGTTATTTCCATCTGTAGAATATTTGTTGGAACTCTCTTAAAATGTCATGGAACTTCCAATTCAACCACTACAAATGTCATGCACCGACCCCGCATAGTGAGCACTAGTTCATAGGGCCAACATTGAAATTTCTTCAATATGTGCCTGTATGCATCACAATTTGACATGGTTAGAATAGACACATGCCTTGAAGGTATGGGAGGGGTTCAAGACTCAAGGATGTTTGATGTCCCAACCACATAATCTTTGAGATCGTCCATGTTTGCAACAATGTTCATCATGGGGTGTCTCATATTTTTCAAATGTTGTTGTTTCCATCCATAGAATATTTGTTGGAACTCTCTTGAAATGTCATGGAAATTCCAATTCAACCACCACAAATGTCATGCACCGACCCCGCATAGTGAGCACTAGTGAATGGGGCCAACGTTGAATTTTCTTCAATATGTTCTTGTATGCATCGAAATTTGGCATGATTAGACTAGACACATGCCTTGACGGTATGGGAGGGTTTCAAGACTCAAGGATGTATAATGTCCCGACCACATAATCTTTGAGATCGTCCATTTTTGCAACAACATTCATAATGGGCATCTTATTTTCAAATGTCATTGTTTCCATATGTATAATATTTGTTGGAACTCTCTTGAAATGTCATGGAATTTCCAATTGAACCACCAAAAATGTCATGCACTGACCCCACATAGTGAGAAGTGAATGGGGCCAAAGTTGAAATTTCTTCAATATGTTCCTATATGCATCGAAATTTGATATGGTTAGACTAGACACATGCCTTGACGGTATGAGAGGGTTTCAAGACTCAAGGATCTATGATGTCATATAGAAACATTTTGAAAAAATTTCAACGTTGGCCCCATTCATAGGTCATCGTTGCCCATCATGTACTCTAGCCCTAGTACAATGTCTTTTAATAGTTGTTTCCTTTAAAATTTGAACTATCAGGAAATTTAAATGAAACAAGAAGATCCCTAGTACAATGTCTTTTAATAGTTGTACTCTAGTCGAGAAGACCCACAAACCCTTTTTGAAGTGTCGTTATTATAGAAAACTTGTCGCAACATCCGTAAAATGAAACATATTTATAGATTTTATAACGTCGCAATTCTGACGATCATTGACCAAATCAAAGTTGACTTGGTCAAAATATTAGGTGACCGTTGGAGGGGGAAAACCTAGTTTCCACAATGTCGCAACTGCAACAACTATCTTCACAAACGTGGAAAGAGAGACGACTATGTCACAAACATGGCAAGAGAGATGACTATGTGGAAAACATGGCATGAGAGATGACAACGTGGCAAGAGAGATGACAACATGGAAAGAGAGACATTAACGTGGAAATAGTGACATTATCAGGCACTATGGAAAAAAAAAAAAAAAAAATCTCAAATTTTCGATAGTATGGCCAATTTTGTCCATAAAACCGCAAATAGAATGTCGAAATTTTTACAATATGCACTAGTGTGTTAGCTATATTTTTCTAGTAGTTGCATGAAAATAATTTGAAAAATACTTATTCTAGTTTATAACCTAGGAAGTAAGTTAACTATTGTACCTTTTCATTCCATCACTAATAGAAACATGTAGATACAATAATGATCATATTATACTTATAAGTACATATTCATAATCAATTAAATTAGGGAAGATATTTCGTCATTCTCAATGCGTATTGTTTGCATGTCAAAATAATAAAAGTAAAATAATTCAAAGGTAGAATGATTGTGAGATCATAGTGAAATGTCCTCATAACGTGTAGACTCTTTATATGAGAATGTTTAGGGAGATCATCTTAGTAATGTAACCTTGCATTCTAATTTTGATGAAAACTGTTATTCAATAACATGATTGTTCTAGTAGTAAAAACATCAAAATATTACATGATTGTTCTAGTAGTAAAAACATCAAAATATTACATGATTGTTCTAGTAGTAAAAACGTCAAAATATTTTTCTCTAGTGGAAAGAACTAATAAATTAAGAGGTTCACTTCGCCAACATGCATAAATTAAAATATCAATCCAAGATCTTGATTAAATATGATTTTAAAATATCAATCCAAGATCTTCATTAAATATGAAATGAAGTTAGTCATGGGAACGAAATGTAAATTGATTTTGAATCTAGGAAATAATAAATGGATAGTTGTATCCATGCCACGCATATGGTAGATTATTATACTACTTGTTTCAATGGGTTTCATATCCTTAAAATATTACTTGTTTCAATGGGTTTCATATCCTTAAAATATCAAGGATATCATGTAAACATATACATATCTTATGAGAGGTATGAACCCTCCAATATCTCATAAAGAGCTATTATCATGGACAACAATATTATGCATCGAATTTTTGAAATAGTACTTTATGAGATTGCATATCCTATTATGATTATGTATGAACTTATTAGTCCCTGCCTTTAGGCAGTGGACTATTAGTAAAGGATTTTTAATTTTTTATTAATCCTACACAGAAACCAATAAGCTTAATCCAAACTTTTAATTTCTTGTTTTATTTATCGCTTTTTCCCAACTTATCAAATAGGTATAACAATTTTTTGGACCAATAGAAAACTTTGAGGTCTTATTTGGCCTCATATTGAGGCCTCCAGTTTTAAAGTTTGGAAAGTTAAGAAAGTGTATATACATTTTTGGCAAGATGGATTAATGCTAACTTGAAGTTAGCATTAGTCACAAACATTAAATATTTGGGGATAGCCGAGGGCATAGATATAGTACATATTTTATAATAGAAAGATTATCCTTCGACATGGAAGTGGCTTCCTTAGGTTTCTTCCTATCCTAAGGCGCTCTTTCCACAACCCTACACTGCTATGGTTTTCCATGACTCGCCTTTTCTATACGTGTATGTGGCCTTTGTTTCTATTTCTTCCATTGCTCTCCTTTCTACTTCTCGGAAAATTAGGTTCTCTTGGGTGCACAGTTGCAGAGTTCATAGATCACATCTAAGCGATGTTATTTAGGGACTCGTAACTTGAATGAGAAATCCTCATCACCATAGCATATTACCCTGGTTCTCCAAGGTTTACTGAATCCACTTCCTTGGTTTGTTTTGAACTTTCTCTTTTCTTATTACTTTATTTCCCATGCATTCCTAGGAAAGCTTAAATCTGCACAGAAAAATAGTCAAACCTATTCATTTACATTCTAGTTTTTCTACAGTTATGTTTCTTTAATTAGAAATAAAATGAATTAAATGTTGCTAATTATGAATTCCTTATGCTCATAATCCATAATAATCCCATATTCTTGTATGTCTTTACGAATCCTTTAATTTCAATTTTTGTTGATTCCCGCCATAAGATTAACTACAAAATCAACCCCACCCCATGCCCAGTACATCAATATATGTTAGTTTACCATTGGAATTGATAAAATTTATTTTGGCTTCCAACGCTACAATACAAAATTATTTTTTTGATCATTGACTACATTTTACAAATAATTTTTTGAAGTAATTTTCTCCCTACCTATGCACAGAGAAAGGTTGGATATGCTTGACCTGGAACTGAGTAAAATGGTGAGACCTTTGCAATTACAAACAATAGAGGAGAGCTCTACTGGTATCAATGTCCAAATTCTTTCCTACCTTCATGGATTCTGATGGAGAATTTGAAAGTTTTAGAAGTTGAGGAGGAGAAATTAAAAATTTTGTGGAAACTTCAATCTCATGTATGTTTACTATTATTTTTGTATTTCTTTCCATTTGTAGGTGAAAATCATCATACGCATCTTTCTGATACCTAAAACATGAACATTGCAGGCCCCTCTCATGTTGTGAGATATAACTATCATCTCTTTGGTCTTTTTAGGCTTTCTGAAGTCCATAGGGAAGTTGGAGCACCTCGAAAATATTGTCATATATCCTCCAAAGTTAGCGAGCATCCCACTAGAAAATTTACTAGAAGAATTCTATGACCTTGGCTCCTTGAAATAATTAAAGTTATACTAATCTAAGAGAATGATGTTGTTGCTTGATTCCTTCAAAAAAATAACAAATATCGAACACATCGAACTGACATAGGCTTCTAGTTTGTGGATGCTTCCAGAGATTTTTGGGCATTTAAGTCGACTCAAACATCTATCTTTGTTCGATTTATCCAAATTGACCATCTCCAATGGAACACTTGGAAATATTATCACACTAGAATACTTAAATATTTCATCATGTAAGAAGGTGAAATAATTTCCTTCCCAAGTTGCACATCAGTAACGTGAGGAAGCTTCAGGGTGAGGCCCAGGTCAGGAGAGGCATCTTCCTTGTCATATTCTTCCATCTTATTTTCATATTTTCCTTTGAAACATTATTTCCATTCATTATTTCTGGTGCAATTCCTCAATGAAGGAGGGGCAGATGGTCCTCTGTCAATATTCCTCTTTGTTTCATCCATTGGGAAGGTCCACTGTCAGAATAGTATATTGTCTCTTAAATCATCTATACAATCGGCTCTTTTCATGGAAGACTTCATGCATGTTGAGGATATGTAGCAGTTCTAATACTAAATTGACATGAAACAACGTTTTTAATGATGCCACGCCTACATCCAAAACTCAATATCCATAGATTTAAAGACATCAAGGTCACCGGGAAATCCTTCACGTTATGTTTTAGTAGGAAACAAAGATTCATTATTAGCTACATGAAATATATTTTGATAGGCAACAAAAGTTTATTATTATCTACAGGAAATATATTTTAACAGGAAACAAAAGTTTATTATTATCTACATGAAAGATATCTTTCAATAATATTAACAAGCACAAGCCCTATAAGACTTTACAGTCACCAATAATTAAGGAATAGGCTATTAGTTTAGCAAACATCCCATACTTTTAGGCCATTTTTCTTGTCGGATTTGTGAAGTTTTGGTAGAGTTACAATTTTTTATTATTGAAATTGTAGTGAGGATTTGTTACCTTGGAAATGGGGTTTACAAATCCATTTACGATATTATAATTTGCAAAATTACATTTAGGATATTAGAATTTGGAAAATTAAATTTTTCAAAATTGTGAAAATTGTGATTTTCTATTAATGTAGCAAGAAACAATTTTGTAATTTATTAATAGTTGTAGTGCATATTGCAGTTATTACAAGTCTGCCACTTCTCACAAGTTTATTAATGTAGAAAGAAAAAAGTATAATTTTTTAATAGTTCATGTGCATGATGCAATTATCATAGGTCTGCAACACTCTACAAACTTATTCCATGCCCGCGGTGTGGGGTACTATTAGACCTAATCAAAATCTTCGATCAGTCTAACACAATGAAGTATTTTCAACCTGCAAACCCACAATTACTTGTTTCAACCAAACCCTCTCTTTAGTTGTTGGAAAAATATCCCTTCTTATTGTCTTTATTATTTAAAACTCTCTCTAGTTGTGTACAAAATGTAGTAAACATCATATCACCTACAAAACTTAAAAAGGAAAAGGCTTTGGTTAAGGTTATTTGTATTTGAGTTTTACGAAGCAGTGAGACAATTTATAGAGATGAAGGTGGACTCCTTTGAATGACGATTTGATGATAAACGTGCACCTATATTGATCACTTCAATGTTTTGCAGTGCATTCATGAAGAAAACACTATACTTCAAGAAAACAACACTGAAAATACAAATGATTTTTTCCACACTAGTTTTATTATCATTTGAATTTTTCCACAACAGATTTATAATCATTAGAATATTATTATCCAGTATTGACTTGTATCTACTCTATCTATCAATCCACAATATCTATTAAACCGTGGGAATGGCTCAGCATGAAAGAAACCTACTACATAGTGTAATTTTTTGTTTTTTTCTACATATTGCAATGTATTGCAATATCTACTTGGTACTGGTAATTGTTTGGAACCACAAAGGGTGGTGGAGGACGATGGATTGCACCAACACCATCAACATATGTCTCTGATGGATATCCTCACAAGGAACTTGGAACCTGGTATTTTTATCAAAAATCTTTGCACACACCCCTAGACACTGAAGTACATTTATACTGACTTATTAAACTCTCTGTCGATGCCTCTATCATACTTATTTAAGAATAGAGAAATTCTTGAGGATATCTAATAGGACGCGAATGAGAACAATGAAGGAATCAAATATGAAAATTCATTGGAAAAATAGCAGTCATGCACACGTTCTTTAGTTAATATGGTGTGGTGATGTACAATAATTTTTCAGCGTCATTATCAAGGATTCAAATATATTGATCAACATTAGATATACAGATGAAAAGTTTGCAAAGAGTTAATTATTTTAACTTTATTTGAATAAGTGCAGGGTTAGTTATTTTTATTTGGGTGGCAAAGTGTTAATTAATTAAATTCCAAGGAAAAGGCCAAAAGTTTTCAGAAGAAAACACATCAAACCAAAATCAAAGTCATCTGTGAAACACACAATATATATACTCAAATCAAACAATATAGCTGAAAGCTCATTGCAGTTGTCCCTTAATATGCAGGGACTAAGTTTCTTTGCAACAATCCTTATTTGAAGTGAAATTGTATTATGCATGTATTGTTTTAGTGAGTAACATGTTTTCATCTAAAGAATATAATGATTGTAAAAACAATATTATCTGAATTTACTTGTTGGTGTTGACAATATGTATGTGTTGACAAGATTATCCAAATTTATATATTTATGTAAGTAATTAGAATAGTTATGGGAAAGTAACTACCTATGATATTAGATCATGGTTACAAAGTTACGGGGTGTTAAACCAACATGCTTATTATTAATCTTATTTTATAAGAAATTTAGGTACATTATTAGTTGCATGTGTTATGCATTAGAACCAATAAGATATGGTTTACAGGAAATAATATCCTTCTTTCCTTTCTTTCTTTTTCTTTTATAATACTTTTATAATAGAGGAGAGTATTGAAAAGAATATATAAAATCAATAAAATAAAATTATATATATATAACAAATTTTCTATATTAAATGCATATATATATTATATCCCGGTTAAAGTATGAAATCTTAAAAAAGTATTCTATATTATTAAATATTATTGGAGTGAGTAAGGTCATATGTGGTCTAGTGTAGGAAGCATGATTTTTTCCTATAATACTATAGTGATATAAAAATTCCTCATACAAGATGTTTTGTACGTTATAAATATTGAAAATATTGAGTGGATAATGAAATCCTTAAAATTGTCGAGGTGTAAATTTTAGGAATCTTCTACTTAGGACATTGCTTATTGATTTTTAATGAAAACGAAAGATAACGACACACAGTTACAATATTTACACTACAACCAACAACTATACATAATTATACATGATTGCATGGTATTACACATCAAAATTCCACAGTTAAGTATCACACCCTAAGTGTCGCAAGTGTCACAAAGTGACATATGCACCTTGTTAAGTGTCACATGCACTTTGTCAAGTGTTGTATGCATATTACTAAGTGTCACATGCAATTTTCCAAGTGTCGCAACTTGTTGACACCGTGAAGAAAAAATTACATGATCCCTAAGTCATGTTAGAGGAAGAAAACCATCATTTCAAGGTCAGAGAAATGTTTTCTACATGGAAAATTGACCATTTTTTGTGCATTTATGAAGGGTGGTGCCCCCCTGGCCATGTTGGGGGAGCACCATATTTTGAGCATTTATGAAGGGTGGTGCCCCCTGGACATTCTGGAGGAGTGCCATTGAATTAGGGTGGTGACCCCCTTTTCCTTTTTTGGTGAGCACCATTAGTGATTTGTCTCTAACTCAAGGGGAGCATTGGTTTGGTTAGAGGAAAATAAGGCGAATCCCACCTTTTCCTAATGGACAAATTTTAAGACATTAGATTGTTTTGGGTCAAATCATATCCTATGTAATTGTCTCAGGATCAAATCCCAACTCATGGAGCCATATCTTAAACCAATTTTTTTATTATCTCATGGTTGTTGATCCTTCCAATCTTATAAATTGAAGGAATTTCCATGGTGAAAGGGGTAAGGTTTTAAGTGTCAAACTTTTGGTCATGGGAGAAAGAATCCATTGAAGTATCAAAATTTTGATCTCAAGACTTGCATCCAAGGGATGGACAAGGAGAGCTTGGAGAATATTGTTGTAGTGTCAAATGTGATCTATAAGTGCCTTCTTTTCACTTTCCATTTAATATTAACTTGGCTTATTCCTTTCATTATGATTGTTCATTATAATGTCTATTCTTAAGTCAAATCAAGTATAGCTAGATATGGTTTTTATCTAAGGAAATCTAGTAGAAGTAGAAATATTTTCCTTTGTCTTTCCAGTCTCTTCGACCACTGAAGGACTTAAAGCAACGAGGGAAAAGGATAGAGCAACACGGACACTACATCGTTTGGACGTTTGATGAAGACCATCGTTGAGCACACAACTCAAAGCTCTATACCTACAACTTTTCCTAAAAAACCAAGATACACAAGAATATGGTGACAATATATAATGTTAGCATATAGATTAGAATAATCCATTAACATACATGACAAATACTCCCATGGAATAATAATTTGAATATTTGTAAGATATCAATTGGACGAGAAAATAGTATTTCTATTAAAATAATCAGCAAAAGTATACATGTGACAAACTTCTTTAACAACACACATCAGAACTGAGAAACTAAGTCCCTCTAGCTGGGCCTCCACCACTTCAATCCTCCACCAAAGGAAATCTCATATAAAGGAGTCAATGAGGTTCTCCATCACAAAGAAGGAATATCTTAGGGGAGTTCAGAGTTTCAAGGATAAAGGGATGCAGAATCAATATGAAGTGAAATTTATCCAGAGTGTCTTTTCTCTCAAAGTTGAATATTTTTCTCAAGGCTTGGATATGGCTCAATTTATATCCTTCAAATGGAACTGAAGTGTCAAGACAGAGTGTTTCCAGTATATGGAAGGTAAAGGATCATGGATCTCGTGACATGGCATGGAAACTCGACATAATTTTTTATTTTGAGCACCAAACCTGATGTATACGAGCCGTAGTGGAGAAACCTGCATATACTCGTGTTGTCTAACTGATAGGGTGTTTATATGTGGAAAAATGTGTTTTTTAGATCTGGAAGGTACAAAAGGGGACTTCAAGTCTACATAGGGAAATGGAAAGGCCATCAAAGCAAGTTGCATGGGATGAGGAAAAAATGGTTGTAACAGATGCCCCCTAATGTGTGAGGTTAGAGGAGTATCTGTGATAGTCGAAATACATTATAATTCCCAGAAGTGGAGTAATGGAGACTCAGTTGGAAGTCTTAGTTACTCATGAGAATATTATAATCCATAATGGATTTGTACACATGGCTGCCAATCTGAATTACACTGCAAATCCATGTGGAAATATATGAAATATTTTTTCATTGTCATGAATAAGCAATACAAGGCATACATATGTCATAGTCATGAACAAGGCACGGTAGAATCTAATCTCAAAATAAATATGAAGATATATTTATACAATGGAGTACAATCTGATCTCCCATGATCATTTAAGTCAAATAGGTACTAGTCCAATAAAAGAAAACAACAAATTAAGAATGTTTCTATTGTAAGCTGGAGGTCTTCTACACTATTTGTCAAAGGTGCAAGTCTACATCATGTGAATACAGAATTTGAGGTCGAACAAAATGATACTTTGTTTGATTATTGTTCATTAATGTATACCATTAACAAACATGAGATAACCTGTCGATAGTGAAAGTATGTATCAGGGCATCGAGTACATTCTTACAAGTGTGAATAAGGGTGTTGACATCGAACACTCGAAGAATCCATCGATCATGAGACATTGATGTATTCCCAATAGTCGATGGAGGGATAACCTGACACTGATGAATCAAGCCTCTATGTACTTATAGGACTCTAGGTATCATTTCCTGAATAGTTGAGATAAATTCAATGGAAGGATACCTGATGAAAGGAGAGCATTAGGGAATCTCTCATCATTCTCACGATTTACAAAGAAATATCTTGATGATTAGGAGGAGCTCATATGAATAGGATGCTCATGAACCAATGAAAATGTGTGTCTCTCATATGAACCAAATGAAATTGGTGCACTAAAGAGACCCTATGAATAACATCCAATAAGAAAAATTGTCGACAACGGGGAGGAAACCACCAATAAGGCTAATGGCATCCAAGAAACTGCACAAATACCAATATGTGAATACATTTATTTTCGTCGAATAGAAAGGAAACCCCTTAGTCAACAACCAATGAGGAGATGTCAATTGTTGGGTTCAAGGTTACCTACCCATAATGAAAGTAGGACCGGGGTGCATGGTAGGACTACAACTTCATGTGACTTTGAGATATACTAAGGGTATGGCCAACATACAAAGTCAAGATTTCTGATAAATTTCCAACACTATCTTATAAACATCCTTTGAACAAGAGCATGAGACATACAGATAACTCAGGTAGCATAGACCTGATGATAAAAATTCGTGATGCAGGAGGCATCAACTAAATCTCCATAGGGACTAGAAGAATAACTAGTCGGAGGAGTAAACTCTAAGTAACAAGCTCAACTTCCTAAGGTCATGCTAAACCCAAACTTTGGATGAAAGTGGACTCAAAAAAAAATTCTTTGTTCAAAGGCAACACAACTATTGCTAATATGTGATAATATTATTTACCCGCCCGTCTTTTTTTGTTTTTTCATAGGCAAAGAAATGTTATGATATAGGAGAGGAAAGAAGTGTCACGAGTAAGAAACTAGCTCCAAATAGTGGAACATACCTATGTTCAATGCAAGGAAGTGCATGCAGGGCATGGACATGTGGGGGGATGTTTCCTCTTAGGGTAAAGGGTGTCAAGATGAAAAGGATATATAAAAAAGGCTTTGCATGGCTAGTGATGCAAATTGTTGAGGTAAGAGGCTTATAACGAGAAAGTGAGAACTAGAAATAGGATCAATACTACAAGCAGGATGATGGAATGCAATTACAACTTAACTCCAAAGAATGTCATTTTTCATAGATTTAGTCCCCTAGGCCCGAAAAAAGTATAAAATAATACCCAGGAGAACTCTTCTAGCCAATGGTGACTAGAGTATTCATTTTTCGTAGATAGTCTACCTGGTCAAAAAAATGGTTAAAATTACACCAAACAAACTTTGTTTCAAAGACATTTAACGAGTGTGAAAGAGACAAGTTCACTTGACAATATTTTCATTTTTTAGAGAGTTAGAAAAGATCTTAAGACTTGGGGGGAGTCCCATAGGTAATGGTCATAATGCTTGTGAGTAAGAATATGGGGTTCAAACGTAAATTCATATAGGAACTATAAAGAACTCCCAGTCCTATGGAATAACTTCTGCATGGGCACTAAATGGCACAAAGGTTCTAACTAGGGCACCCATGTTTGGTAAGCCTCTACCACTTAATAACGACACTTCTAGTAGCAGTAGGAAGGTTTTGTGTCGCTAATAAATCGGTTTGCACCTAAAGCGTTTGGATCATGGTCATAGGATGATGCAAGAATCAAAAATGGAGTGACAACCTATTCTATATGTCAGTGAAATAATATACATGTCGAAGGCATGAACGGGTGGTATGACACTGAAAACCGCAAAACATCCTAGACAAAACCACCAAAAACCAATTCTTTCCACTGCACTATTAGTCCACAAGGTTAAAAATTAGCACAAACTATATGAAGTGGGTAAAAAAATTCTACTAATAGTAAAAATAGACCATTTTACCATACCATTTGAGTTTTTTCACCAAAATAGTGCATTTTAGGCCATTTTTCCCACGATATTCAAGTGTCGATTGTGGGAGATACTATCAATGGAATCCACAACCATCTGTACCAAGTAAGTGCCCATCCCCTCTACTTCAATTTAAATGGTTTAAATTTGAATTTTAGGCCTCATGTTTTGAGTATTAGAGGGCATAATATGTAAATTAGGGCATATGCAGGTGACAACTCACCGGGTCACGTATATGACCCCATATACGTGGGAAAATTGAAGCATGCCCACATATATGAAACCCTATACACAATTGTTACCAAGATAGCCCATGTACAAGTCTGTGAACACTTTTTTGAAAGGATTTAACTCAAAAAATATCTTTTCCTTTACAGGATGGTGATTGAATGGAGGGAGAGGGAGCATGAAGAGATAGATGCGGCAATGGGAAAGGATGAAAGGGACCAACAATATTTAAAAATATGTGGCCTTTATAAAGTTTGGGCTCTCAAAGGAATGAGATATCAAGTGAGGTTACTCCAGTTTCTAGTAAACTAATGGGATTCGGAGATAGAGGCCTTCAACCTAAATGGGAAAACATTGAGGATTGAAGTGGATGACATATATTTCATCACAGTATTATCTCGTTGGGGCGAGGTAGTGAATATAAAGGCCTGAGGGTTTGGGGGTGGTATGACTATGGAAGAGTACATTTCCACCCACTATGTTGTAGGCATAGATAAAGTAAGGAGCCAACTCCCACTCAGGGTGATAGAGAAATTGAGTTTAAAGATCGACGTGCTTGTATTTACACGGATTTTGGGGTTGGCCTCATTGCACTAGGCATCAATGCCACTCATGTTTTATGTGGCGGAGTGTTTAAGATACACTGTTTATGACTGGTGTACCTCATTTTTGGCTAACATGAAAAGTCAATTGAAGAATTGCAAACAAGGGAAAAAGATAAATTTCATATTTGCATGAATTATTTCTAGTTTTTTCTTTGAGTGGGTTCCAGGCTTGAGCCCTAGAGTAGATATTACTCCACATGGACCGTGTGATCCATCCATGTCATGGTGGACCGATGTAATGAGGCAGATAGGACGTGGTAGGGTGCCAACCCCCTACAATGATGAGTTCTTTTTCTGGTGGCGCCGAAAAGTCATAGACATCGACGAATACTCTTACAGCAGGATCAAATACATAGGAGATCTGGACATGCCTTTTCCACTAGGTTGCTCCTACAATGATATTGGTAAGAAATGTTTTTATATGTTTCATTTTTTTTTTTTTCAATAAGAATAAAAATGAAAATATGTGTGTATGGTATCAAGTATTAAAAATTGCTTTGTTACACAGATGTAGGTCCGCAACGGCCAAAGGGATTCCCACGATGTCATCAAAGGAGTCGAGGAGATGAGAACACAGGAGGATATGCGGAGAGAGTGTTGTAGAATGTGCAAGGGAACCTGTCTCGATTGACACATAGGATTCCTATGGTTCAAGTGGAGGATCTTCCAGGGGCTATGCATAAGCAGCTGGTGGGTGTACCCCATGCGTGGGCACGACTCTTACGACTTCTCGCAAAAGTCGTAGTGTGCTATCATGATATGCATCTCTTTCCATAGACGTATATTCCATGGTCATATTATATACTGACCATATATGTATTTTGAGGGTGTGAGCCCCATTTTGTACTATGACACCATATTTGTTTTTTGAAAGGATGAAATATAAAAAAAATTGTTCTTCGGATTTACTTATATATGTTACAATGTGTACATGCATTAATGTGTTTTATTTTCTTAGTTATGTGACAAATTCAAATCTAAAATATAATTATAATATGCATCATATACATGATTATAACTTCTAGGTATGTGATTATAAGTAAGAAAATCAAAGTATTGTTCCAAAATTCCTACCCATAGGAATCGTCCGAGTAGAGTAGGGTATCGCATACAGTAACTATCATTTAAATGTCATACAACTAAATGGGAGTCAAGAATAAACTCTAAATAACGAACACCATGTGAAATAACATCATGTAATAGTTCTATAACGACGCTATACTCAACCACATTATTCGTCGATGGCTCCAAATGAATGTCGCCTGAAGACACCAGTTGGCGCTCAAGTGAGTAAATGACCCAAGAAGCAGAATCCATGTTCCACATATGACTATTGGAAGTGTCCATGAATCCTAAGTAAACTGAAGACTCCATTGACATATTCCAACCAAGGGAATAAGTTGATAAGAAATTTGATGACACAAAGGAAAATATGTATATACACTAAGATACACTAGTATACAAAAGGTCACGCTTAAAATTTGAGGGCTTAAGTGTAATACCCTTTAAGGTAGAGCCCATTTCTAGGCTCATCCAACATGTTCCCTTCATAATCTTCCAATTCATAGGCTCCTTTATCTAAGACATGTCACATGATATAAGGATTGTTCCACAGGGGGTTGAACTTGCCTACCCCCAATGGTTTTTTGGCTTGGTCATACAGGAGAACCAAGTCACCCTCAACGTACTACCGAGGACATACATACCTATCATACTGAACCTTAACACATCATTTATTCTCTTCGATAGTCATAGAGTCATATCGACGTTTCTCATTGAGATGCTCTAGGTGTACAAGGCATTTTAAAATATCAGTTGTGTCGGGTAGGAGCTAAATTTCCAACTTGAGGGAAGGGATTTCACATTCAATCGGAAGAATCGAATCCATGCTATGTACTAACTGAAAAGGAGAAAAATCGGTGGAATTCTTTACCAAGTTTTCATATGACCAAAGTGTGGGGTAAAGCATCATATGCCAACCAGATTTACTCTGGCTGACAGTTTTTGGCAAGATGGTCTTGAGATATTTATTCACCGCCTCTACTTGTCCATTTTCCTTAGGACAATAAGTGGAAGAATGACCATGCTTAAACCCATGTTTGGATGCTAACTCTTTCATCATTTCATTATGAAAGTGAATACCATGATCAATGGAAATCTCTCTTGGGATTTCAAATTGGGATTTAATTTGGTTGAATACAAATAATCTTGTAGTATTACCATCAAATTTAATGGTAGGCATGGCCTCTACCCATTTAGTCAAGTAATCCATGGCCACAATGATATGTTGATTCCCCCCAGTCAAAGTTGGGTTACAGTCCATAAAATATACCCCCAACTTGGTGAAGGGACCAACAGTGATTACTGGGTGAAGAGGAGTTAGGTGTAAGCGCATTTCCGAGAGAACACTTGGCAAGGGTGAGACTTCTTGACCACTTCAACACAATATTTAAATATTGATGGCCAAAAATAATCGACTCGCAATATTTTTTGGGTTGTCACAAGCCCGGATAAATGACCACCACAAGCCCCACTGTGACAATCATTGAGAACAGAATTAGCTTACTCATAATTCAAGCAACGACATAAAATATTATCTACTCCTCGACGATACAAAGTGTCACTGATGATATAGTATTTTTTTTCCTGATGACGTATACGTCATCGATCGTCTCTCGACAAATAGTTGGGATAGCTTCAAGTTTTGAAGATAAATTAGAATGTCTCCATACCAAGGGTTTGAAGATGAGATAAGGAAGATATGCTCATCCAAAAACGAATCGTCATGAAAAATGTCCTCATTTAGTCGAGGGAAGTTCGATATCAAATCGGAAAAAGCTAGCAATTTCTTAAACTTCGTCAAAGTGAAATCGAGATAAAATTCTTCCAAAATAAAAATCCACTTATTGTATTTCCTCCCTATGATACGCCTGGTTAGGTGACACAACACCCCTACCCCAGTAGGTTTTGCACGACCTTTCCGTCTAGGATCATTCTCAATCTCCCCTTCGAGTCTGATTGACTCTTTGATTCCCCACCAAAAATCCTCAACACACAAGTGTCTATCCACAGGTCCTTCCTCGGAGATATGCCTGTGTGAGAAAGCACTAAGCACCAACTCTCATCCACGTGACCAGCTGACGTGAACAGAATATTCACCCGAAAGTATTTCGGTTTTCGCAACTTCGCAATCACTGATGTGAGTCCCTCTAACTCGTCAATCCATGAAACCCTGAAAGGTTGATGACTCTTTGACTTCACCCTTGACTTTTCCTGACGTGACCTCTATCTAAAACATGGGACCCAATTATTTCGGCACTTCAAAATTTCGCTTATCAGTGATTTGAAATGCAGCAACACCCTTCACTAGTGACTGAAATTGTGGTGACTTCTCATCACGATCAACGACTATGAGCTCCCCATGATCTGACGGTCCTGATTCGATTGAGACTTCACAAATCGGGAGTTCACAACTCTCGACTCTGAGTCACAACGTCCTCCACACCCCGACTTATGAAATGGTGAATTCAAGCATGCGATCAATGACCCTTGTTGATCTGAATCCAACGAACACTATCCCTCCTGAGCTTACGAGTATTGAAAGACACTCGGCCTTAATCTTCCCACTGATCTAAAAGATCCAACGTCCCATGGAACTTCAGTGATTCTCCCTCTGAGAAATTCAACCATCCGTTCAAATTCCCCAAAGAATTCTACTCAATTACCTTGGCATCTTTCCTTATGATCTTAAGTTCTACAAGGTGACTCCAGACCTCGTTCTTCCTTTGAACACTTCAAAGTTTCTAACCCTTCTGATCCTTGCATGCACACTTTGTGGAATTCACAATAACTCCTGGTTATTTCACTTCTTCAACTCTGTGCACTCCTTTGCAACAACAGTTCTTCAACCTTTCTCTTCGGTTGGGAAAGTATAATATTTCAACTCGTTGGTGCACACCTTGCACGAATCTTGTGCTACACCTGTACTTCTACTGGTATGAGAACAATGATATCCCTCCTAATATTTTCTAAGATAAAACTCAGAACCATGTCAACGCACTCTATGCAGACCTTCATTGCACTCCTTGAAAGATTTCTTAGGAAGAGAAACAATTGAAACTCATACTTCTCCCCTCACAGAATTCATACATTCAACATGAAATCAAGAGAATACACACACATAGAATTGAAAGAAATGAATAACATAGAACATAAGTAAAACTGTAAACATACCATTAAAATAGATGTAAACAACAACCACCACAACATCATGAAATGGAATTAAAGAATTTTTATATTAATCCCAATGCTCCTGTACATGGGTTCAATAGCAACATCTATCTTCTTATACAATCCTAAATTCTTTGTTCTTCTGGGCTCTCACTCTCTTTCTCTACAACTTACATAATGAATTACCGATTACAATACAATGCCTACAAGGGAGATTTCCAGAGTTTTCCCTCTTTTAGCTCTAGCTATCAAATCGGAATTAAAGTTGACTACTTTACATTCATTACAAAATAATTCCTCCATATCCGACAGATGAGAGCAACTCTGAAGATCTGTTTTTAATATCCAAAACATAAGTGCAAATACATCCTTTCAGATCTTTCATTAATGCTTTATCCTTTGAAATTCAAAATGTTCGTTGGTGCAATTCCAGTTGTCCTTCACCTTTGTGCCTGCTTTTTTGGCTTGCTTACAATGCTCCTGCATCATGAGGACATATTGAAATGGATTTATATCTACAACTATGGTAGTTTTGCAAAGTAATATGTAGTGTCGTAATATTTGAAATGTATGTACGGCGACCAATGATAGTTTTTCTACATGAGAGTATTTGAGTTCATGATCGACTAGGTTTCTACTGAGATAGTAGATAGTGTGCACATGGAGATCATCATCCTCTTGAACTATAACCATACCAACCATCCCTTCGGATGCAGCGATATAAATCAAATAGTCTCTACCATAGTTTGTAGGTTTCAACATAGGTGTCAATACCAAATATTTCTTAAGAGCATCGAAGGATTCATGGGCTCACTCATCCCATATAAATGGAGTATCCTTCTTGAAAATACACATAAAACACTTAGTTAAATTGGCATAGTTCACTATGAACTGACGTAAGAAATTAGCCTTCCCCTGTAAACCTTGAAGTTGTCAAGTGTTGTGTGGGGGAGGCAATCAAAGTATTTCCTCAACCTTCATAGAATATACCATGATCCCATGCTCAAAAGCTAAGAATACTAAAATACATACAGACCTAACGTAGAAGATGCACTTGTGAGGGTTCAACCAAATACGATAGTAACGACATATCTCAAATACTAATCAAAGGTGAGTGGATTGATCTACTCTCTTGTGAGAGTGAGCAGTAAGATCATCAAGGTAAGATTTCACAATATGCTTAAGATCGTGAAAATAAAAGGTCATGGCATGTTGGAAGGTTGATCCAACATTTTTGTGGCCGAAAGGCATTTTCTGGTATCCAAAATTACCCCAAGGAAAAATAAACATTGTCTGATGTTCATCCTTGGGTTCATACTCATCAAGAATCTAGTCAATGAAAGGAATCAGGAAGTTATCTTTAGGACAAGGCTTGTTTGGGTCTCGAAAATAAATACATACGTGTATGGTTCCTTGTTTTTTATTCACGGGAATGGGATTGGACACCCATTCAGTGAAGGGAACTGGTTAGATGAAACCAACATTAAGTAGTTTTTCTAGCTCTACCTTAATAGCAGGAGCCCTCCTAGGATTAACATCTCTAAGACATTGTCGAACAGGTCTAGTATTCAGATAGGTATTGATCTCATGTTAGACAATGTTGGGGTTGATCCCTAGCATCTCTTCATATGACCAAGAAAATACATTATGAAATTATTTGAAGAGAACAATGTAGATAAGAATTTCTCCAAAAGAACAATTTGCAATGACATATATGTTCTCGATTTTACTAGGAACTTGAGAGACGTCGATTGTGACAGTAGGATAAATATTCACCATATTTCCTTCGACATAAATACCATGCGTATATAATGGAACCAAATCGTGATCAAATATCTCACTCAAGGTATATCTAAATTCATCATGTTCGATCCTAAAAATCTCTAGGAGGAAATAGGAGTGATGATGCATATTGTCCCAAGGCCCATCAGGACCATACATAGCCTCTAATATGGCTTCATATGAGGGTAAATTATCATCGAGGAAATCATGCGAAAAATAAGATTGGACGACCCATATGGGCTCTAGAAAAAGATCCCCCTTGTCCATCTACGAGGAGAAAGGATCTGGGTCAGTAGTAGCCACAAGAATAGAATGATACACAAGTTATGTTGTTGACAGTGGAATTTCCATCCCAATGTGTGATTGACCTTCATATGACATAATCGGGGAAGGTAGGGTCCAAGGGTCATTGAAATACGAAGAACGGAAAGGAACCGACCTCATCGACGACAAAGACTCACTAGAAATGGAATGAATGTGATGAATTGTTTCCACAAAATCAAAGATACCCATGAGAGAGGAATACATTCTGACACCAACATCCTCATTTACCTGTTCATATTTTTTTAGCACAGGGACCGAAGGTCCAACTGATGCATTAGGACTAGCGTGTGGAAAGGACAATTGATCAATCATCACTATTTTCCCTAAGTGAACAAAACATAGAGTGTGGAAAATGGACGACACGACTGTTGTCATGGAATAAGTCCAATCACTACCTAGTAGTAAATTATAGTCAAGGGCCTCATCAACCACCTTGACGTCAACCTCCACTGTCTTTCCACCTAACTGGACCAGAAAATCAAGAACAATTTTGTAGGGTCGAAATGAATACCCATCAAATGTTGTCAACATAGTCATAGATTGGGATAGAGTCGGAGAGCCAATGGCTTTCCAATAGGTTAGGGACACCACACATGTTGCAACACCCTCATCAATTATAGTGCATTTGATGGTAATTTTCATGTACTCCACATGGATTTGAAAGGCCACATAATAAGGTAAGTGAGGCTTAACATAGGTGACATAAAACTTAATAACCTTCGAGCCACACGGGTCTAGAGATCCTAAAGCAGATAACAAGGCATTCCTCTATGAAGGACACGTGTGGAGCGCCTCCAAAGTCAACATAGCACAAGGGGTTTGACCCAGATCTTCGACAATCAAATATTTATGGGAAAATATGGTATTATGATTGTGGGAAGAGTGCTTTAGTACTCCTTTCGGAATACGAAGCAGAGGTTACGGATTTTTTATCTGCAAGGGTGTTTTCAGAGGAGGAGGAGACTCTAGACCTAAAACAATCTATGAAGAACCGTAATCACAATATTGAGTGGCTACATCAATATGATACTTGACCATATTGACACATGGATGGCCACCTTCATGTGTCGAGGGGTTTTGACTCCTGCTCGACGCATTTCCAGACTTGGAGGTCCCTGAGGCCATGTGTTGATTATGTGGAAATGTATTTGTCAGCACACTGAGCGGTTGTGATAAGAGCCTTGAGGCTTCCTCTATTTTTGGGCATAGGTGAGTAAGGTGGCCATATTTACAAAGCTTATAAGGAAAGTTCACCTTCCATTTTTCTCTCTTTTCCTCACGAGCATTGATATTCAATCTATCATTGTTAGTTTCGTCCTTGGCTTTGTTATTATTTTTCCCACCCTTACAATTATTACCTTGTCCTTTCCTTGTATTCCCTCCTAGTTGTTGGTTATCATTTGGGTTAGTTGACGAATGTACAGAATGCACATCCGATGACTGAGTGGGAGTGGAGGAAGAAGTCGAATCTTTCCTTGCTATAGGATGGCTTAGAGAAAAATATTTCAACTGGTTTGTCAGAAAATTTGTAGACTTAGCATTTGCAGAGCCTATTATGCCATTGCCATGAGGCCCAGGATTTTGTCTAGGGTCATATTTTGACCACGATGTGTCAGGAATAATTTCATATAACATCCCAGATTGAGCATATATGAGGTCCAATTGTTGGGCTTTGAAAATAGCTTCTTCCTCATATGTTACTCCGAATGTAGATACATCCTTAAAACTATAATCCAATAAATACTTAAGGAACCAATCCAACATAAACTCTAGAGGAATGTAGGATTTGGTCAACCTCTTCCATCTATGCCACTCTTGGATATGGTCTAATATATGTGTGGCTTTATCTTGTCCAAGGGCAGAAACAATTTCTATGTTAGCATCGTAATGAATCAACAAATGGAAGTGGTTGAGAAAGACCAAAACCATCTGATTAAACTTTTTGTACGTTCTCCCTGGTATCTCAATATACCATTTCATGGAGACCCCCGTGAGGGTGCATTTAAATAGCCTCAAATGAATAGAATTTTCATTCACGGATTTAGAGGAGCACCAAAGATGAAAAGTAGTGACATGATCACGTGGATCCTCGCCATTCTTTGCCTCGAATTTTGGAATGTTCAAAGGGAGCTTGATGGGTACGGGGGAATATAACGGATTGTGACACATAGGGTCATTCATTAATTTTGATAAATCAGAAAAATTAAGCGTGGCCAAAAAAGGGAGTTGGGGTTGCGTCGTCTCAGCCCATGCTCTTGGGCAATATTGGGATGGAAGGATTGCAGGCCATCCAGGGTTCTAGTATATTCCATTTCCCTATTTGGCGGGATAATATCCTCCTTCAAACTGATTCATAAAAGGTTGTATGGACACCATACCCGTGGAAACGACATAATGAGGGTTATATACATTTACCCCAGCCGAAGGGGCTCTAGAATGGTGGTTTCCCATAGTATGAAAATGAATCCCTCTGGATCGAACTCTGGAGGATAGAGGGGGATTCACCATAATAAATGTGTTTGTCGGAATCAAAATGGAGGGAGAGGGGATAAAGGACGTAATATAGGAAGTAGATTTTCCTCCTGGTTGAGCACTCCATTCAGGAGTACTAAGACTAGGATTAGGATCAAAAGACAAAGGAGGCCAACCTCCAACTGTAGGATGTGTTTTGGGAATATATCCTCCACCAAATGAGAGAGGAACATCTGGAGGAGCCATGCTCCCATGTCCAAAACTAGGATTCACATTAGTCATTGGGATGGAGGATGATAGTTGTGAAATCATATTGGGAATACCAAAAGAAAATGGATTAGAGACCAAAGGTATTGACTAAGAATTGTAACCTAGTGTACCAAAAAGAGATCTGAAAGGATTTGTTCCTATGGGTTGAGTAGAAACCACAGGTTCGGTAGCAGTAGAGGCAGGGATCTCCAACACCCTAATTGTCAAGGCTGAAGGAGTCGAAGGAATCCCACTAATCACATAAGATATAGGAGTCGAGGGAATTCTTGTGAAGTTCAAGTTTGACTCAGTACTCATAACTGGATGATCACAAGTCTGGGAGGTGGAGATATATGTACCATGTTTATTGACTTTACACCTTTTAGAAGGAAACTTCAGTAAAAAATCAAGATGTGGTGGTAACTTCAACAAATGATGAGACTTGTGAGGAGTTTGGTATTTCTCTACGATGACTCAAGACTTGAGATATAAAACCAAATCCTATGGCCAACTAATAATCAGAGAGAAAACCAAAATAAAGAAAAAAGGCCAATACAGACAAACATGATATAGTGGATGAAAAGGGGCCTCCCTCACTAGAGTAGGTATGTCTCTCCGAAGAGGAGCCTGATACTCCCTTCAAAATATTGGAGGTATCAGAATCAGTTATAAGGGCCCTCATGGGCTTAATAACACAGTCGATCAGATCCCCTCGGAGAGATAATCCTCCATAAAGGTTATGTGTTTTTCGACCCTTATTTGACTTAGAGTACCTACATAATAACCCTTGCAAGTAACCTATGTGTATACATATTTCAAGAAACTAGAGTCACCATAATATAACCAATGCACAAGCGAACATTTGTAAGTCCGTTCCACCATATGGGCAGGGTAAAAAAGCCCGAAATCTTGAAAGCACTGCCTCTCACGGAGGTAAAGGTACTATAAAGACCCCCAAATATGAATAGAACCCCAAAAATATATCTGAATTTAAGAAGGTATTAGAGGGTTATCTATGCAACCAACTTCGCGTGACCTCATGCTTGACTCCAGCGTGATCAGAGCCTCCTGACGTCACTAATTACACAATGGGTTTAACCACTCCCTGGTGAGACACATATATTGAGTTTTATAGCGGTGGAGAAGTTTACTCACAAAATCCTATTCCAAGGTCCTATGTGTTAATTTGGCAGCATCGATAGTCATTCTCCACTGAGAGGCCCTATGGGCCACCCTGAGGTTAGCCAGGGATATTTGGATAATCAACCAATCTTTTGAGGTATTGACAAAATCCAGGGGGAATGCACAACCTCTCTGAGTCAAACCAAAAGTCAGGATGAATGAGATGATATGTGATTCTAATGAAAAATTCAGGGGGGACGTACAACCTCTGTGAGCATAAACATTCTAGTGAAAACGTCAAGGGGAACATATAACCTCTGTGAGCATAGACAGACTAGTGAAAAAGTGAGGGGGAACATACAACCTCTGTGAGCCTAGTCAAACCTTGTGAGCCATGAGAAAAAGTCAAGGCATCTAGGAAAATTTAGGTTGAATATAAAATTCCTATGAGCTAGAAACAAACGATATTCTTAATATTGAAAATGATATAAATGTATTGATCTAGTGCGTTGGCACATGTAACATTATCCACCATGAAGAGAATATTGAATTTCATTGTAAAGAGTCGAATTGTAACTAAAGTCTCAAGTCTAGTTCTATTTTAGAACTAAAGTGTAATGTTGAGTTGTAACTGAAGTCTTAAGTCTAGTTCTAGTTTAGAACTAAATTGTAATGTTGAGTTGCAACTGAAGTCTTAATTCTAGTTCTATTTTAGAACTAAAGTGTAATGTTGAGTTGCAACTGAAGTCTTAAGTCTAGTTCTATTTTAGAACTAAAGTGTAATGTTGAGTTGCAACTGAAGTCTTAAGTCTAGTTCTATTTTAGAACTAAAGTGTAATGTTGAGTTGTAACCGAGGTCTCAAGTCTAGTTCTATTTTCAAACTAAAGCATACCAGTCTCAAGTCTAGTTCTAAGTTCGAACTAAAGTATGAAGTTGAGTTATGATTAACTCATGCAAATAGTTTATTATTTCGAGTCTCTCCTCTTCTCGTCTTCATTCTATATAAGCAGAGGTCGACCCCTTTCTTCAAAATAGTTTTGAGATGCAGGTTAAGGGTGAAGCAATAAAGGCACACATCAATGATAAAGTGGCATCATACCAAAGTAGCATATCAGTGTTGTATATCAACAATAGAGGCAACATATCAGAGGTGTATTTAAGCAAGGTCTTATTAGGTCTTTGTTAGGTCAGAGTCATATTGGAAATCTCTTTAAGAGCAGAACATTCATGGTGGATATTTGTAAGTGATCTTACATTATTAATGAAATAAAGGAATATAGTTTGTTGGGGTTTTTCTCCCTATACAGGGTTTCCCTGAGGTATATGTGTTGTTGATGTGCATGCTTACTTATCTACATAGTTATTTCTATTCGATTATGATTTGGTATTGTTGAAGTGTATTAAGCTAGAATCAAAGTATTGAAGAAAATAAAAGAATTAATCTTCATAAGAAATCAAGATCAAAATTTAACATGGTATCAGAGCTTAGGGTGTGTTAAACGTGTTGAAGTGAAGAAACAGGTACACATAGATCCAAGCTAGCTTGATTAAGTGATCTAAAAATGAAGAAGACGTGTATTCTTGAAAATATTTGCAAGTTTTAATTCACGTATTCAAATGAAAATGGATCAATTTTGCAAACACAACTTTTATGGAAATTACACATTTAAGATGCATATAAACAGCAGTGAATAACAAAGAACAGAAAACACATAACACAGCAAATGATAAAGTAATTCACCCCTCTCTTGGGCTACATCTCATGGTCCAACTTCCAATGAATCTTTTGTATTATTTGCTAAAAGTTCTCAAATATGTGCTTTACAATGCTCAAAATGCCAAATAGATGGATCCAATGGCTCCAGAACATCCCAAAACCCCTGGCTGGCCTTTTTCGGCACCTCGTTTGGCAAAAAATTGAAGAAGATAGGCTTCCTGGAAGTTCCCCTTCAAACTTGTTGTCTCTGGATCGCCAAAATGCACCCTTGCCTCCTCAACCTAGCCCCCACGTGCATATATGTGTAAAAACCTAGCACCGGGTGCAACCGCACAACTGGTGCAAACTGTAGGACGGTTACATGCCTTGGCCCCTAACCGTCAAGGCCAAGGGCACATAGTCGACCATATGACCACGTGCATTTATATAAAGGGCCAAAGGTTTAAACGGTGAGAAAGGCGTGCCCATGGTCACATCGTATACACATAAGACCGGTATCATATGAAAATGGGCTATACGATAAATGGTCGGAGGCGCACATCGGAGGTTCTATTGTATATACATAAGACCAGGGGCAGGAGCTAAGCCCCGGCCCGGACCGCGCCCCAACCCACAACACATTTCAATTTCAATAAATATATTTCCATATACATAATAAGAAACATGTGGTGGCATGCCAGTTGGGAGGCCCTTCCCAAGGATTTACCCCTGCCTGGAGGTCGCGGGGTCGAATCTGGCCAACAGCATAAGTTTTAAGCCAATGCCAGGGTGACACATGGCGGCCACTGAGTGGGCCACGTGTCAGCATTTCATTCGCCATCAAATGACATGTGTCAAATTCCAACTCATCCACAATCCTGCCAACCAACACCTGCCACATGTTGTACGACCCTGCCATGTGTCGTATGACTTTGCCACATGTCGTACGGTCTGCCACGTCGGCATCCATACGGACTGTACAGTCAGCAATTTTTTTTTTACCTGTTTGTTGTTTTGAACAGAATGCTATATCTCTCTCATCCGACATCCGTTTGAACCCAAACGAGTTGTGTTGGTTTCATGACAACGAGGCCTACGCTCCTGTTTGATTTGAAGCGATTCCAAGCACTTTGAATTTTGAGCAAAATTTGATCCACTGGATCACACCTCCCCATTGAAAAGCTTTTGGGCCTCCAAAATACTATTCTTAGTCTATTTGAAGATGAGGGTATAACTCCCTCACCTTTCCAACCTCAATCCACTTGGATTTGCTTGGATTTGTGCCTTTAAGACCAACTTGAAGATATTCCACATTTCCTCGTTTTGAAGTTCTCATTCTCCTGTCAAGGATTGTGTCTGCATGTAATTCTGTAAGATATTCTGGGGAGAAATCATCTATAGAAGGAATCTGAACATGTTCTCCTTGATCATCAATCAAAGGAGTCTCATACAATTTCAAATTCTCAACATTAACAACTGCATACATTTGCATATAAGGAGGCAAATCTAAACGGAAGGCATTGTTACCAATCTTGTCAAGAATATTGAAAGGACCATATCGAATTGGTTTCAGTTTTTTACCTTCACCTTTAAGCCTCTCCTTACTAATGTAAAGCCAAACTTCATCTCCAACTTGGAAACTGTGATCAACATGATGCTTGTCATGTCTTGTCTTGTACTTGGCTTGACTCTTTTCCAACTGCTCTTGTACCATTTGATGTATCGACTAAATTTGTTCA
>ML779444.1:1615641-1673042 GCA_009831015.1 Picea engelmannii
CCAAATGAGTGCTGCACTATCCAATCTTAAAGAAGCAAGCTGAATCTTAGTTTCATCATCTTGAATTTTTTGTATCCTACAATACACCTCAATCTGACGAATCCAATTATCTAATTTCTCAGCATTTACTTCTCCATTGTACAATGGAAATTCGAATTTAATATCAACCTTTAACAAAGGAATTTGTGAAGGAGTTTTACCATGTCCTTTTGGAAAATTTGGAAGAGGTCTTGAACTGGTAGAATAATAATAAGAAGAAGAAGATGGAGGTGAGGGTGGTGGAGAAGCACCATTCCCTCCATTTCCATTTGGAGTTTTATCACAACTGTCTCCCTTGTGCTTTGTAGGGTTGGAGCCTTCACCGTACAACCTTGTATCCCTTTATTCCATCAAGAGTTTCATCATTTCTCTCATTTCTATGAAAGCCTTTTTGAGATCTTCATCTTCTGTAGGAATATGTTCATGACTCTCTTCATGAGCCATACTTGGTGAATGTCTCCTTGAAGCTTGCGGTGATGATATAATCTTCCTTCTTGAAGGATGAGAACTTGGCTCTACAAGTTGACCTTATCCTCTTGTGAGTTTCAACCTTGTGAGCATCAAAAAACAAAACACTTGCAAATAATCAAGTCTTCAAAAACCTATGCTCTGATACCAACTTGATCTGAAAATGAAGAAGACTTGTATTCTTGAAAATATTTGCAAGTTTTAATTCATGTGTTCAAATGAAAATGGATCAATTTTGCAAACACAAATTTTATGGAAATTACACATTTAAGATGCATATAAACAGTAGTGAATAATAGAGAACAAAAAACACATAACACAGCAAATGATAAAGGAGTTCACCCCTCTCTTGGGCTACATCTCCTGGTCCAGATTCCAATGGATCTTTTGTATTATTTTCTCAAAGTGCTCAAATATGTGCTTTAAAATGCTTAAAATGACAAATAGATGGCTCCAATGGCTCTAGAACGTCCAAAAACCCCTAGCTGGGCTTTTTTGGCACCACGTTTGGCCAAAAATTGAAGAAGATAGGCTTCCTGGAAGTTCCCCTTCAAACTTGTTGTCTCTGGATCGCCAAAATGCACCCTTGCCTCCTCAACCTAGCCCCCACACGCATATATGTGTAAAAACCTAGCATCGGGTGCAACCGCACAATCAGTGCAAACTGTAGGACGGTTACGCGCCTTGGCCCCTAACCATCAAGGCCGAGGGCACATGGTCCACCATATGACCGCGCGCATTTATATAAAGGGCCAAAGGTTTAAACGGTCAGAAAGGCGCGCCCGTGGTCACATGGTATACACATAAGACTGGGCTCATATGAAAAGGGGCTATATGATAAATCGTCGGAGGCACACACTGGAGGTTCTATTGTATATACAGAAGACCGGGGGCTAGGGCTAAGCCCCAGCCCGGATCGCGCCCCAACCCACAACACATTTCAATTTAAATAAATATATTGCCATATACATAATAAGAAACATGTGGTGGCACGCCGGTTGGGTGGCCCTTCCCAAGGATTTACCCCTTCTCGGAGGTCGCGGGGTCGAATCCGGCCAACAACATAATTTTTAAGCCAACGCCAGGGTGACACATGGTAGCCACTAAGTGGGCCACGTGTCAGCATTTCATTTGCCATCAAATGACATGTGTCAAATGCCAACTCGTCCACAATCCTACCAACCAACACCTGCCATGTGTCGTACGGCCCTGCCATGTGTCGTACGGCTCTGCCACGTATCGTATGGTCTACCATGTTAGCATCCGTACGGACTGTACAGTCAGCACATTTTTTTTTACCTGTTTGTCATTTTGAACAAAATGCTATAACTCTCTCATTCGACGTCTGTTTGAACCCAAACGAGTTGCATTGGGTTTGTGACGACGAGGCCTACGCTCCCATTCGATTTGAAGTGATTCCGAGCACTTTGAATTTTGAGCAAAATTTGATCCCCTAGATCATTAAGTTTCTAGTGTGAGGTCCATGGCATCCTCCATTTCAGTCAGGGTCGAGTATAGGCTCGAAGGAGCTACCAAATTCAATGTGTGGAAGCTCCAGATAACAAATATCTTGCAGGAACATGATCTTGAGCAGTATGTGACCATAGTGGTGGAGGAAACCATGAATAATGCAGGAAGAGCGACCTTCAGGAAGTGATGCAGGAGCATCACTCTACCTCAGCAAATGTTCCAGCATGCCAACATGCAGATGCACAATGGAGAAAGGGAGAGGGATTGACCCTCCCATTTTTAAATTTTTAATATAATCCTATACAGATTTTGTGTTGTAAGGCTGATAAATGCTAGACCATGCCTTTGTACAGGTAGTGGATGGGATTGCCTTAAATGGTTGCCTGTAGTAGGTTCAGATCGTATTCATCTTTTGATGAACATTTATGAAATGTAGCCGTAGAAGTATGGTGTCGTGACTGAGACAATGATAACACCAAGGTGGTGGTGAGGATAAGATCGTAGAGCCCTCGCTTTGTAATTAGGAGACTTGAGAGAGAGATATCAAGTAGAGAGAGTCTTAGGAGACTTAGGAGGTAGAATAGCTCTCAGAGAGAGCTTGAGAGAACTGGGACTCTGTTGCAGTCCAGTTTTTGTAAACATCTGTATAGACACGCATAGATAGTAGAAAAGTAGTTTTTCATACACATGGTGTGCTTGTATGTTTGTGTTTATTGTTATGTTTTTATGTCATTCATGTTGTGAATGCATGAACTGATCAAGTATCTAATGATTTTCAATTGTTTCTCTCATTTTGAGTTTCTGAGTGCAAGGAGTGCTCACAGTCCACAAAGAGTGCGTTGACAGAGGTGAGTTAACCTCGGGAAAAGCTTAGGAGAGATATCGTTGAACCTTCATAAGTAGAAGTGCAAGGAGTGCACCGAAAGAACTCTTTGTTGAGTTCAGAGAGAACTAGAGTTACTGAGAACTCTGTAAAGCTCTATTAGGCGGGCATGAGAGGGTGAAAGTGTGCACTAAGGGAACTCTATGTTGAGTTCAGGAAGAAACTGAGGTACTAAATACTCTGTAAGAAGTATCTCTGGAAGGTGTGCATCGAGCAAGGGCAATGTTAGGAGTGAGAGAAGAATTTATTTCCAATAAATCCTTCGGATCTGAGTTTGACAAAATCCCAAAAACGCAAGTAGTGCGTGGGATATCGAAACCTTCGAAGGGGACAAGCTCAAATGATCCGGATTTTATGAGCAGAACGAAATGACTACATATTAATAATAGGTTCTTAACACAAAATAAAAGAGATACAGTAAAAGTGGTTTTCGATTCAATAAGGAAATAAGATGAGACTGTAAAATGCAGCGGAAACAAGCTTGCTGGAATGGTGGTGTCTTATCTCTGAGAAGAGATGTGACGGCTGCGCTCATTCGCAAGAAGATGATTACAATGAGGCTCTGAAGGCCTTTTTACAATAAATAGGAATGAAAAAAACCCTAGACATCCAAAAACCTAACCCTAGGAGACGAAGCGCCAAAAGTCATGTGGGCCCCGTTTGGGTAAGTTAGTACATCAACTTCCCAGGGTCGTAAATTTTGCATACGATCTCCATTTTAGGCATATGATAGCCCGTTGAAAATTTATCATCGAGGAGACTCATTTTGGGGGCTCAATCATGCCTTCAACTATCATTGAGAATCTCGATCCCGAAAAACCTTCATTTAGGCCCTTAAAATGGCCCTGGAAGTTAAAAATGCTAAAAATAGTAAATTGCCAAAATTGTAAGAAACCTGTTTTGAGCCAGTTGGAAGAGGTGGGTGGCCACTGATATACACCTGGATCATCAAAAGAGATAACAAAAAGAGTGTGTAGGGGATGAAATTATTCTAAGTCCAAGAGCTCAGAAGGGATAACGCTTGAAAGAGCATAAGCGAGACCCAAGATAGTCGAGTTTTTGGGAGAAAGTTCAAAGGCCGAAAACCTTTGAAGACTAACAAAATATTCCAAGTCGGAAGAAATCAAAATCTCAGGAGGAGGAGCGACAACAACCATCTGAGCGGTTGTGGGGAAAAGCCTAAACCGTTAGATCAACGTCTAGCGAACAAAGGAAGTGTAGAGGAGAAGAACAGATCCCATCCATTGGATTGAGGGGAAGAGGATCAACAATCATTAGATCTGGATGGAGGTGCATGAGCCTTAACACTGTGCACACACATAGGAGAGTGGACTTGCTAAAAGTATCAAAGTCCCGATGTCATTTGGGACCATCCATCATTTGGGAGGATGCGTGGTGGAAATCCATCAAGTTCGGGTGAAGACACTCCGAGAGGAATGAGCGCACAGAGAATTTGAAACTTTTGAAGCCTGAAGAGTCGAAGGGCCAAAGTAAATCTGGATCATTAGATTTAGAGGGAATACATGTCAACAGGTCATGATATCCAGAAGGAGGCGGAGGTGTAAAGTTGAAAAACCCGAAGGCCGAATAATCGAAGAGTCGAGAGTCATCGATCTGTGAGGGGACACTTGTCACCAGATCGCAAGCTCCAGGGAAATTTACATTGGAGTTTCAGTTGAGAATTGAAATTGTTGAATCACGAATGTTTGAAGAGAATCTGAACCGTCAGATCTAGAAAGGAGACGCGTGGTGAAATATCATGAATTCCGCATGCAGTCACTTCGGGAGAACGCGAAGGAGAAAGGTTTGACATAGTCGAAGCCTGAAGAGCCGAAGAGAACAATAGTCCTCGATCTGGAAGAGGACTGGTGTCACTAGATCATGGACTTTAGAGGATTGTACTCGGACGTTTTTATGGAAATAAGTTTCGGAAAGTTCTGAAGCGTCGAAGGCCAAAATGATTAAGGTTCATTGATCCCAAAGGAAGAAAGCGAGTCATTGACCTGGGAATGGATGCATGGAGGATGGAGATTCACTCCATTAGATAGCCATTGAACAACCATTGGATCAAGAGAGGACAGGTGTCAGAAGATCCAACACTCTGGAAGATTTCACTTTGGAGGTTTGTGGTTGTTGAGATTTGAAATCGCTGAAGGCCTAAGTCCCAGAAATGAGGAGAGCCCTCGATGCGAAGGTGGAAACACAACGTCAAATATGAGACTCTATAGAAAATAAGAGGAGGAAAGGTCCAAGGACCCGAAGGAAGATCTCAACCATTGATCGAGAAGGAGGTCACAAGACCACAGATCTAAGTTGAAAGGTAAAACATCCAAGGTAGAAGCAGGATCATTGATTCAGCAGGACAAGTGTCAGCAGATCATTAACTCAGAAAGATTGAAGTACAAAGGAAAGCAAAGTTGAGGTTTCAAACACCCAAAGTCCGGAATCATGAAGACATCTGGTCCGTAGATTTGGAGAGGGTAGATCTGAACTGTCAATCCAAAGGTACCATTAAGATCGAGAGATCAACGATCCCATAGAATTTCATGGATTGAAGGTGTGTGAACTTTAACAGAAGTCACATGGTCATGTGGGGATGTCATCTAAGGTCACATGCGAAGAAGGTGCTTGGAAAAGGGAGCTTGTGGAGGTTGAGAATTGAGATTCCTGAAGGCCGAACTCATGGAGGAGATCTTGGCCATAGATTCAAGGAGCTAAGTGGCAGCAGATCTTCCACTTCGAAAGATTTCCATATATAGGAGAGGGAAGTTTGAAAATCGAAACTCCTGAAGCCCGAAAGGCAAAATCAATGACATTCGTTGATCTAGAGGGGAGTTATGCAGTGAAAGATCACAGTGATCTGAGATCATGCATAGATGGCAGGAAAGGAGATTCAACAGCAGTCGTTGATTGCGAGGCATCACCGAAAGGAGCGGATATCGATAGATGAGAAGGATTGTGGATCCAAAACTTGCACGAAGGATAATTATTCTAGAGTGGGCTGCAATTGGAACCACAGTATTCGCAAAGGGATATGTGGTAGCACGAGGGGGATTGCGGGGCGAAAAGCAGGTTGGCTTGAAACCACTCTTTCCTATGGCCGCAATGGTGCATTAGCACAAGGAAACGACCTAGGGTCGTATGAAGGAGGGGCTAACACCAAAGGGGCTTATGCCTGAAACTAGTGTTTTGGGAGCACGTGGAAATTAGCCCACGGGTCTGTCGATACCTACACATAGGGAGTAAAGAGGGGCCTTTTTATATTTGATTTGGGTTCAACCAGGAGCCCCAAGAGTCGATCCAACTCAGAATAAGGAAAGATTCAGAGACCAGGAGGTCGTGCAAACCCAGGAGGGAAGGGGGTCTTCATCAAAAAGAGTCAATAAAAGGCCAAGGGAATCATCTTTGACTTATTCAAAGACAATATAATTCCTACAATGACTTCGTTAATGAATGCCAAGGACTGTATGGATACCTTGGTGAATATGTATGAGAAACAGGCTCCAAGTAAGAACAGGACACTTAAGCACAAGATTAAGTATTTCAAGATTGAGAAAGGTGAATCAGTGGCATATTTTTGTTCCGAGATAGCCCAGATCAGAGATAAGCTTTTGGTCACAGGGGTGACAGTGGACAATGATGATTTAGTCCATGAAATTTTTTATGGTATTCCTTTTTCATGGGAGACCTTCTTATCCATTGTAAGTGGGAGAGAGATTCAACCCACGTTTGAGAGGTTATGGCATGATTCCTCTAGAAGGAGAGTCACACAACTACTAGGAGCGATCCAAGGAAAGAAGAGCACTCATCTTTAGCATCAAGATTCAAGGGAAAGAAGAAATGCACTTTCCATAAAGTCTCTCAGAGGAAGACAAACATCAAAGGTACATTTATATACATCTAAGATTAAATTCTTTAGTTGTAATAAGTTGGGTCATTTTGCTAAAGATTGTTGGTTTAGAAAGAAATATCCAAGGAAAGGGAAACATTATGCCTCAACTGTTGAGGATGATGAATCCAAAAGAAATCAGAAAATTCCTTCTAATGAAAAATAAAATAGAAAAGAATATTATTTGGTTTCTGCCTTATCTAGTTCAGTTTCCACGGGACCGAAAACTTGGTTAGTAGACAGTGGTGCATCAAAGAACATGACGGGGTACAAGGAGATCCTCTCAGATTTTGAGAAAAAATCTTTTGTAGAGCAGGTTGAGCTTGGGGATGAAAAATGTTACAAGATAGAGGGAGTAGGCTCTATCTTCTTCTGATTGGAATCTGGGGCTAGACTTCATGTTGATGAATTATTATATGTTCTAGGGCTCAAGAAGAATCTACTATCAGTTTCAAACCTTGAGGACAAGGGATATTGGGTGATCTTCAAGGACAGGAAGGAATTACTATGGGCTAAAGGTAGCCACTTAAGCACAACATAACCCATTGGAACTCGCAGTGGAGGACTGTACGTCATGTCAGGACAGTTAGTTCAAGCATTGGCTCATGATGTGACTCGGCTAGATCTAGCAAGTTGTAGCATAGAAGACTTAGACATCTTCATTACAAATATCTTCCATATCTACATAACATGGTATGTGGCATGCCCTCTATTTCTCTTAGTAAAAATGAAATTTGTAACAGATGCATGCTAGGCAAAAATATAAAGAAATAATTTCCTAGTAGTGACAACAGAGCCAAGGGCATCTTAGATCTGGTTCATTTTGATGTATGTGGTCCCATGTCATATCCCTGACTCAGTGGTTGTTTGTATTATGTAATTTTTATTGATGATTACTCAAGAAAATGTTGGATATATTTTCTTAAAGATAAAAGTGACATGTTTGATAAATTCAAAGAGTATAAATCCTTTATTAAAAAGCGGATAGGGAAACACATCAAAATACTTAGAACAGACAATGGAGGAGAGTTTGAATCTCTTCAGTTTGAGGATTTATGCAAGTCAACAGGAATCAAGAGAGAATTGACCATGCCATATAACCCTCAGTAAAATGGAGTTGTTGAGAGGAAAAACAGGACAATTTGTGAGGCAGCAAAAGCAATGATGTTTGACCAGGATCTGCCAAATTATTTATGGGCAGAAGCTACCTCCACTTCTGTGTATATTCAGAACAGGTGTCCACATGATATATTGATGGACAAGACTCCTAAAGAGGTATTCTCAGGGATCAAACCTGAAGTAGGGAATCTAAGGATATTTGGGTTTCCTTTGTATATTCATGTCCCTAAGGAAATGAGGACAAATATGGAACCCTCGAGCAAGAAAGGGGTTTTTGTGGGGTACAGTGAAAAATAAAAAACTTACAGTGTTTATGTACTAGTTTAGAGGAAAATAGAGGTAATCATAGATGTGAATTTCTATGAGGAAGCTGCATTTAAGAAATCTAGAGAGCTTCAACAGGAATCAGAAGCAGTTCAGCTAGCTTCACCCTCTTCTGAAAATGAAGAGTTATATGATCAGAGGGAGGAACCTCGTGAAGGGATAAGTAACGAGACCCTAGAAACTACTGAAGTGTTATAAATAACTCTTAAAGAACCTCAAGACAAAAGGAATCTAGGGTGCCTTAAATAAATAATGCAGTAAGTGGAAAGGATAGTTGCTCCCAAAGGAACTTTCAGGGAAAGGAAGATGCCTCATAGGTTTGGAGGCTATGTTGAACTGATGAGAAACATTAGTGATGTCGGACCTTCTTCCTTTGAAGAACCAGATAAATTACAATTATGGAAGGATGCCATGCTTGAGCAATACACATCTATTATAAATAACAATGTTTGGGACATTGTGTCGAGGCCAAAAGACAAATCAATGGTTTCTTCCAAATGGATCTATAAGATCAAACATGCAGCTGATGGAAGTGTGGAAAATTTCAAAGCAATATTTGTAGCCAGAGGCTTCACTCAGAAACAAGGAATCGACTACGAAGATACTTTTTCCCCTGTATCCAGGTATACTTCCATTCGAACTATTATTGCTTTAGCTTTCGTTCTTGGTTGGCAGCTACATCAAATGGATGTAAAAAAAACATTCTTGAATGGAAAGATTGAACAAGAGGTCTTTGTGGAACAACTAGATGGTTTTGTACTGCATAACAAAGGCACTTGTTTATGCAAGCTAAGGAAGGCCTTGTATGGTCTTAAGCAGGCTCCCTGAGTTTGGTATGATAGGATTGATGACTTTCTTAAAATCCTAGGATTTCAGAAAAGTGATGTTGATGCAAATATGTACTTCAAGGTAAGAGGTAACCAACCTGTTATACTAATCCTGTATGTTGATGGTATCTTTCTAATAGGAGATGAAGGGATAATATCCTGGTGTAAGAGGGAGCTAACCTAAAAATTCGAGATGAAAGACTCAGGCTTGATGCATTACTTCCTAGGATTGGAAGTGTGGCAAAGATAGGGAAAGATATTTCTGGCACAAGGAAAATACACAGTGGATGTACTAAAGAGGTTTGGTATGATGTATTTTGAGTCCATGTCTACTCCGATGGTTACCAACCTAAGGAAGTTGCATGATTCTGATACAGGTTCAGATTTGGTGGATCCCACCATGTATAGGCAGATGATTGGATCATTGATGTACATGATCCACACTAGGCCAGATATATGCTATGCAGTGATTGCAATGAGTCAGTTCATGACTGAACTGAGACAGAGACACTGGGTGGCAACAAAGCACATCTTGATATATCTCAAAGGGACCATTACTTATGGTTTGAGATATACATCCAATGGTGGTTTATTTTTGAATGGGTATGTAGATGTTGACTAGGCAAGAAGCCCAGTGGATCGGAAGAGTACTTCCAGATACCGTTTCATTTTAGGATCTTCTATGATCTCTTGGTCAAGATGGAATCAGGGATCCATTGCATAGAGTACAACAGAGGCTGAGTACATTGCAACAAGGGATACTAGAAAGGAAGCATTATGGCTCAAAAAATTGGTTTATGGGTTGTTTCGAGACAAGCTCGAGATGATGGTGGTTAATTGTGATAATCAAAGTTTCATAAAATTGATGGAGAACCCAGTATTTCATGACATGTCAAAACATATTGACATGGGGTACCACTAAATCCGAGACTTGGTCTAGATAAAAAATGTTAAGTTATAGTACATAGCCACAAGTGAGTAGGTAGTTGATATCCTAACCAAGCCTCTGACCTCGAGACAGTTTGTACAGCTGAGAGGAAAGCTTGGTGTGGATGAGAATGAATCCCTCACTGAGAGGGAGTGTTAAATTTGGCATCATCGACATTCATTCTCTAATGAGAGGCCATATGGGCCACCCTGAAGCTATCCAGGGATAATTGGAGAAACAACCAGTCTTGTGAGGTATTGAAAACATCCAGGGGGAACGTATAATGTAATGATCCCCTGGGCCAACCTAAGGTCGGGGTACGCCACTCTAGAGCAACCACTCATGCTATGACACCAGTCGGTAACATTCCCATCCATCAGGCCGGGCCATGCTACTCTAGGGAACACTTTCGTTCCCATACTGCGGAACATACAATAGCATACCCAGTAGTCAACTAAGAAATGCCACATAAATTTACTCTTTAGACTGCATGCAACTAAAATATATACATACAACATGCTCGCGGAAGCTTTACATCTAAACATAAACAAACAATTACTTTTTGTAACATACGACTTTTATATTGAAATAACTGTAACTACCGATATGCATCATTTACAGGAAATTACCCATAAGCACACAAGCAATCATAATCACATATATGATAAAATCGTAACATAGGCATGTAAATAAAAAAACAACATATCAATATATCATACAATTGGTACTTATCTTAGAAAGACTGTCACCAACTGCTTACAGACCGTCCACGAACCTACCAACCATACACTACACTGTTCATCACTCTCAACAGTGAGTCACCCCCGAGATGGGACTGAACTCCACCCAGGGTAAAGGGATTCATATCCAGGCTAAGGCTCATGGACAACAGGAAAGAATTTGTCTCAAGTGCTCACTCAACTAACAGCCTACAACCTTTCATTCCACACATTCCTTTCCCACCCAAGGAAGTGTGCCCCTTCTCTACTCAAAAGTCCCTCGGATGCCCCACTTCCCTTCCAGGGCTTCAACAATAGGCCAGACCGGAAGTCTCAGAGCGTTGTAGCTGCATTTTAGCACCTTCGAAAATCAATCCCCAACAATTCTATCGCTCAGAGAACTGCTCTCGGGCCTGACAACTCGCTTCTTCAATCCCGCTCCAAGTTAACCAGGTACACCAACCAAAAAGGGTGCGGAAATAGGCTTCGAAAAGGTGAAATGGTTGTCTCAAGGATAACAAAATGTATGAGTGAAATGGTCATGGAATCATTGACTGGATAACTGAGATTGTTTTGGAATCACTGTGAACTCTTCGTGAAAAATGATGGTGAGAATGATGGTCGTCCCCCCCATTCATAAGGTATCTGTGAGAAAATATCTCAATGAGCTAAGTTCCCCCACGATATGGATGCATGTCCCCAACTTGACAATTGTCATATAGGAAGTTACTTTTGTCCACTTGTCCCCAACTTTATAACTTAGGATAAAATAATTATCCATACTTTATGTTTTAGAAAATATTAATATAATATTCCCTTGACTTTTGGCCATCCCTTTCCCTAACTGGTGAAGTTCAGTCCCCCATCTCTTTTATCATGGTCGGTCTGTGTGCAGTGATTTATTTTATATTAATCATGAGTCATGTACAAAGTAGGCGCATTGGCCCTTGACATCTAGGCGTTCCCGCCTAATACCAAAACATAAGCATTCTGGCTTATAATACTAGCTCACCAACCTATAATGCATATCATATACATAAAGGTTCGGTGACCTTAGTATTGTGTGCACTTTAGTTATTGAATGAAGTATCCACTGTCCTCAAGGTTGCATGCACTTTAATCACTGTGCGCGGTATCCGCTGTCCTCAAGGTTGTGTGCACTTTAGTTACTGTGCACGGTATCTTGCGATGTGCATATTACATCATTTTACTGTGCAGTTCATGCATGCACTATGCCACATGATATGCATTATCAAATGAGGTCAAAACATCTCACCAACATAAGTATATTTATATTACATTTACCATTGGGTTCGGTCGAGGGATATTACAATCCCCTCCCCTTATTTATGCACTGTCCTCAGTGCATCATACACCAATATATATCATATTTTTCAAAAATCTTCAAAAAGATGCGGGCATTATGTTCGCATTGCATCCTCATTCTCCCAAGTATAATCCTCAGGGTCATATGAGGTCCATTGAACCTTTACAAGCCCTGTGGCTCAGTTCCGGAGTTGTTTGAATTTATGGTCCAAAATGCGCATCGGATGCACTTGAAAAGCGCCTTCTTGCTCCACCTGAATCACATTCCAATCAATAACATGATTAGCATCGGGTATATATTTCTTTAGTAATGATACTTGGAAGACATTATGAACAGACATAGATGCAGGCAATCCAATCATATAAGCAACTGGACCAATCCTCTCTAGGATTTCAAATGGTCCACAAAATCTGGCTGCTAACTTGGCGCAACTTCCCAGCTTCAGGGAACTCCTATTAGCTTTCACTTTTAGGAAAACACGATCACCCACTTTAAATTATCTGTGGATTCTGTTTTTATCAGCATAAGTTTTCTGTCTGTCTTAGGCAACTTTTCAATTCTGCTTAATTTTTAACATTTGGTCCTCCATCTCCTTGAGCAACTCTGGCCTGATTAATGTTCTATCATTTGGGTTATCCCAACTTACTGGAGTATTACACCTTCTTCCGTAAAGTGCTTCAAATGGGCTCATCTTCATTGATTCCTGATACCCATTATTGTAAGCGAATTCTACCAAGTGTAGGTAGTCTTCCCATTTCGATGGTTTGTCCATCACATACATTCTCAACATATCTTCTATCACCCTGTTCACTCTTTTTGTTTGTCCATCATACTTGGGATGATAAGTTGTACTAAAGTTCAGATTCGTTCTGAATCCTTTGAAAAATCCTTTCCAGAAATTCGAGGTGAATTTTGGGTCTCTGTCAGACACAATCATTTTAGGAATTCCATGCAATCGTGCCACTTCCTTCATGAAAATATCAACGACATCTATTGCCTTGTGAGTAGTTTTTAGTGGAATAAAATGGGTAGATTTTGTAAGCTTGTCCACCACCACCATAATCAAATCATGCATCTTGCATGTTCTAGGCAATCCCATAATAAAATCCATTGTCACCACTTCCCACTTCCATTCAGGAATGGGCAAAGGTTGCAACAATCATGTTAGGTGCCTATGTTCTTCTTTAACTTTCTGGCATTCCATACATCTTGCGATGTATCCTGCTATCTCTCTCTTCATACCTGGCCAAAATTATTGGCTCTTGACCACTGCTATGGTTTTCTGATATCCAGGGTGCCCTGCATAAGGAACATTATGCATCTCATGCAAAATTATACATTTCAAGTCCTTGACATTTGGTACGAAAATTTTGTTCTTGTGCAACAGTATTCCATCTACTCCCAACTTATAAATATCCTTCTTCCAAAGTATCTTACCCTATTGTAGTATTGCTACCAATTCTCTGTAATGCATATCTGTATTTGCAGCCTCCAGAATTTTTAACATCAATCTGCTACATGCTGATGGTTGTAGCACGTAGTTCATGCACCCTCCTGCTGAGTGCATCAACCACTTTATTTTCTTTCCCTTTGATATGCTTTATATCAAAGTTATATTCGCTTAGAAATTCTAACCATCTACTTTTCCTAGCATTTAGATTTGGATGATCAAATAAATATTGCAGACCATTGTGGTATGTTCTTAGTTCAAACCTCTTTCCCATGAGGTAGTGTCTCCATTTCCTCAGGTCATGTACTATGGATGCCAACTCCAAATCATGAGTGGCATAGTTTCTTTCATCCTCTTTCAACTTCCTTGATTCATAACATATCACGAATCCATTTTGACTGAGTACTCCACCAAGTCCTTCATTACATGCATCTGTGCATACAATGAAATCTTCATTTGGGTTTGCAATCCTTAGTATTGGAGCACTTGTCAATAATTGTTTCAAATGTTGGAAACTCCTTTCACAGTCCAACGTCCACTGAAACTTCATACCCTTTCTTTGCAAGGAAGTGATTGGGTTTGCTATCTTTGAGAATCCTCCAATGAATCTCCTGTAGTAACTTGCAAGGCCCATGAAAGATCTGACCTCTATCACATTCTTTGGTGCTGACCATTCTCTAATGGCTTCTAACTTCTCAGGGTCCACTGCTATCCCATCTTTTGAGATGATATGCCCCAAATAATGAATTTGTTTATGATATAATGAGCACTTGCTCAATTTGGCATACAACTGATGTTCCCTTAACACTTGCAACACCAACCTCAAATGATTTTCATGCTCTTCCTCTGACTTGGAATATATAATAATGTGATCCAAAAAGACAATGACAAACTTGTCCAAATACTCTCAGAAAACACCATTCATTAAGCACATGAAAACAACTAGTTCATTTGACAACCCAAATGGTACCACTGTGAACTCATAATGACCATACCTTGTCCTAAAGGCGGTCTTGCTAATATCTTCTTCTTTAATTATTACCTGATGGTATCCTGATCTGAGATCTATCTTTGAAAATATCCTTGCATCCTTCAATTGATCAAAGAAGTAATCAATCCTTGGTAGAGGATACTTGTTCTTAACAGTCACTTTAGTCAACTGTCTGAAGTCAATGCACAATCTTAACTTTCCATCCTTCTTTTTCCCAAACAAGACCGGGGAACCCCAAGGTGATACACTTGGGCGTACATACCCCTTTTTCAGCAGTTCTTCAAGCTGCATTTGCAACTCCTTCAGTTCCGGTGTACTCATTCTTTAAGGAGTCTTTGATATTAGTGCTGCTCCAGGCATCAAATCTATAGAGAAATCAATGTCTCTCCTTGGGGGTAGTCCTGGTACTTTCTTGAATACATCTTCAAACTCTTTCAGGACTGCATAATCCTCCAAATTTGGCACCTTGTCTTTATTTGTCTCCTCTATATGAGCTGGCAAAATTTGACATCCTCTTTTATAACATTTCTTCAGCTACAATGCTGAAATTTCTCTAACGGTTACTTCCCTGGAAATTCCCTGCACTCTCCTTTGGTTCCCTTCTTCATCCAAGCAAATGAATGATTTTTTATGACAATCCAATAGAGAATCATGTGGGTGCAACCAATCCATCCTAATTAAATAGTCATACGAACCTAAAGGTAATATGTTCAAATCTTCCTTGGTATTCAGTCCATTCATGTCTATGAGGCAGGACTTAACCATCTCATTAACTTTTCTTCTGTCTCTTGTAGCTAGTTGCACCAACCAAGATTTCCCATGCTTGCTTCTTGGAAATTGAAAACATTACACCATATTAGGGTCTATATAACTATGACTAGCTCCTGAATCAATTAAAATAGCAAGGGTTTGGTTGTTGATCCTACCTTCCACCTCAATCATGTGGGACTGATACTCTGCTTGCTTGTTGTCCAGGGCTGCATAAATCCTTGGCACATTTTTTCCCATGTCCTCTACTATCTCCACTCGTTGTACATTGTGAACAACCCTACCTTTTTCACCTCTATGAGGACAATATCTGAACCTATGGTCTGCTTTACAACCCCAACATTGCATAGGTGGTTGTCTTGGCCCTTGAATCGCTGTGTTAATCACTCTAGTTTCCTTATGCGTTTGTTGCCATTGTGGATTATTTCTAAAGAATGGTGGCTTAGCTCCCTTCTTCCTTTGATCCATCTTGAATTTCTTATTGTCTTTCCAAGCCTTTTGGAAAGTTGGCCTTGCTTTCAGCTGGTCATATAAGCATTTATCTCTCCTTGTGGTCTCTTCTAATGTCTTGGGATCATCATACTGTATTTTGTCACTGATGAACGATGGAAATCCACTTAAATACCATTGAATCTTGACTGTCTCATCCTTAATGAAAGAGACATACTTCAACAGTTCCATAAACCTTCTCTCATATTCATCTATGGTCGTACTTCCAAGCTTGAGTTCAAGTAACTCTTTCATTTTCTTGTCATAGTATCTCTTAGTCAAGTACTTCTTCTCAAAATACTTCTTGAATTCCCTCCAAGTAACACTTTTATCTACAATGTGTTGTACCTACACAAGTTGATCCCACCACATGGAGGCCTTTCCTTTGAGTTGATAGATAGTGATTCTACCTTCAGCATGAGATGAATAATTATGCAATTAAAAATACTTCCTCATTCCTAGAAACCATGTTTCGGCATATTCATCCTTCTTGTGCTCACCATCAAATGTATGAGGTTTGATTTTGTTCATTTCTCCTCGCAGCTCATCCACCCCAGATCTCTTATACCTTCTGACAGAGGATAGACTTGAGTTGTTGCCTGCTCTTTTATGGGAATTCTTTTGGGGATGATGGTGATGTATACTAGCACTTTTTACTTTTCCTTTCTCCTTTGAAGATTTGTGACTCTCGGATCTACTTGTGTCACTCTCCTTAACCAATTTCTTCTCTATTTTGTTCAAACCTTCCAATAGCTTCATGTTGAAGTCATCCTGCTGCTCTTTGGCTTTCATAAGCTTTTCATTATCAACTTTATGGCTTTGGACATCCTTCTGCAAATTCTTAATGGTCTTATCCATATTCATATCTTCATTCCTTTCTTCTCCATGTCTTTTGGAGTTCATTCTTTCCATGCCCAAATGGACATCCATCCCTCTGCTCTTCTCTAGATGACTGTAATTCCCCTGTGCCTCTTCCATTCCTATGGATTCTGCACTGGTCTGACCTGACCGAGTTGTTATTAATTATGCAAAACATGCAGCCATCGAAATTGATCAGGCTAACAATTCAACAATTCATGAGAATATGCACCATTTCAATTCAACATACACATCGGCATTATCACTCTTGGTTTCCTGGTGTTATCACCATGACAATTCTATATAATACCCAAGTCTTGAGAACACTGGCGTCTAGTGCCTTCCGAGATACACTTGTGTAAGAAGGTGGTTTTTTCGAAACCACTTTCACCAAGACGTAGTATCACGTGTCTTAATATGTCAAATACACCACTTGTGGAGTGGGCGACGGCTAGTCAGATCACCTTGCTTCATTCGTTCAGTACTTTGCAGCCATGTAACGTCAGTTGAATTCCGCCATGCAACGAACTCAAAAGCTAATCATTCGAAATGGATTGGTCGAGCATGGCAACCTAATGCTCTTGTACGTAATCTATCTGCGCTTCATAAATGGAGTTCTATAATTACCACTCCCCAAGTATGAATATATTTGTGTATCCATAACCGAAGTAATCTCCAATATTCTCAACTTCCTGCTCTTTGTCAAGACACATTTTGGTATCCCCAACCTGAGATACATGGACAAGTCTAAGTTGAGTGAGACTGGTTATTCAAGCAACATGCTAGGCTTTCCTGTGAATAAGGAGAAAAGGTTCATTGCGCACATTCTAGCAACTAAGTTCCACACAGAGCCGGTTATATATTCACGATTGGAACTCAGGTTGAATCCCACTATAAATGATTTGGTCATCAACAGGTCAGTTGTTAAGAAGAAAAGGATTAAGCGGCATAAGAAGGAGGAATCTACAGCTGAAGCGGTCGAAAGTGTTGGAGAGAATCAACTGGTATGGTTAGACTCTTCTTTAAAGGCGGAGATCACTAAGAGGAAGTAAGTCTTCAACTAAGATAAGCATGTCTCAACAAATTTTGAACAACCGATAGCGGAGGTAAAGAATACAAGAGATGATAGGCTTGTTCTTCAAATGACTCTTTTTACAACAGGCTAACTGCTGTCATCACCCTTTTGTAATTTTGTGATTAATATGATTATATAAATACAGAAACGAATTTTAGACTGTTTTATTACAATTTCTATCTAGTGATGTTATGACTCTTGTTTTCTTTTATAATAATTTTTTCTTGTAATCTTATATTTTATTTTCATCTTTCTAAGTCGGAGGAAATTAAAACTCAGAATTATTTTTAATTAATGCTTCAATGCGGTTATGTGTTTCATTTTTTCTTTTATTATTATGCAATTTAAACTTAGACTCAACACCTTCCAAGCGACTTTGTGCACATTAACTTGACCTGTTCATTTATATTTATCGTGCATAGTAATATTACAAGGTAAAACGCTTCTCCACACACCTAAATATACTGTGCATTTCTTCTTCGTCATACTGACTACTTACACGCACTACTCTGGTGTTGTGCGCCAATATCCACCACGCACAGTTTCAATACCACGCATCGATATTTCACATGCATTTTCGTCCTATGCATGCACCATGTCAAGTTTAACATATTCCTTAGCGCTCAAATATCTGCGCACACTAGTGAATACACCGTCGTGAAACAACTTATACTCATACTTATGCGCATACTAACAAAACTCCTCTACGTTAAGAAATACTTGTGCACCCCATGTGCACCTTACTATGTGTGTGCTTACCGCACAAGGATAATTTCAACGTGTGCATCTACACATAATAATCTTCCGCGCGGAACCACAATTTACCGTGCACACTTGCACGCCAACGTTTTCCCATGCAGTGCCAAATTTACCACGCGCGCCAGCACGCCAACCTTTTCCAAGGACACTCTGTGACTCCAATTCTGGTCACTTCGAAGTTACTTTTCTGTGAATATTCACTTCAATTACACCCCTCTAGCCCATCCAAGATCAGTGTTGAACTGAGGCTCTGATGCCATACTGTAACGATCCCCCCGGCCAACCTGAGGCCGGGGTACGCCACTCTATAGCAACCACTCATGCTCTGACACCAGTCGGTAACATTCTCAGCCATCTGGTTGGGCCATGCTACTCTAGGGAACACTTTCGTTCGCATACTGCGGAACATACAATAGCATACCCAGTAGTCAACTAAGCAATGCCACATAAATTTACTCTTTAGACTGCATGCAACTAAAACATATACATACAGCATGCTCATGGAAGCTTTACATCTAAACATAAAAAAAAAATTACTTTCTATAACATACGACTTTTATATTGAAATAATAGTAACTACTGATATGCACCATTTACAGGAAATTACCCATAAGCACACAAGCAATCATAATCACATATATGATAAAATCGTAACATAAGCATGTAAATAACAAAACAACATATCAATATATCATACAATTGGTACTTATCTTAGAAAGACGGTCACCAACTACTTACAGACCATCCACGAACCTCCCATCCATAGACTACATTGTTCATCACTCTCAACAGTGACTCACCCCCAAGGTGGGACTGAACTCCACCTAGGGTAAAGGGATTCCTATCCAAGCTAAGGCTCATGCAAAACAGGAAAGACTTCGTCTCAGGTGCTCACTCAACTAACAACCTACAACCTCTCATTCCCCACATGCCTATCCCACCCAAGGAAGTGTGCCCCTTCTCTACTCAGCAGTCCCTCGGCTGCCCCACTTCCCTTCTAGGGCTTCAGCAACAAGCCGGTCTGGAAGTCTCAGAGCATTGTAGCTTTAGTTTAACACCTTCAGAAATTAATCCACAACAATTCTCTCACTCAGGGAATTGCTCACGGGCCTGACAACCCACTTCTTCAATCCCGCTCCAAGCTAACCAGGTACACCAACCAAAAAGGGTGCGAAAACAGGCTTCAGAAAGGTTAAATGGTTGTCTCAAGGATAACGGAATGTATGAGTGAAATGGTCATGGAATCATTGACTGGATAACTGAGTGTGTTTCAGAATCACAGTGAACTCTTCGTGAAAAGTGATGGTGAGAATGATGGTCATCCCCCCCGTTCGTAAGGTATCCGTGAGAAAATCTCTCAATGAGCTAAGTTCCCCCACGATATGAATGCATGTCCCCAACTTGACACTTGTCATATCGGAAGTTACTTTTGTCCACTTGTCTCCAACTTTAGAACTTAGGATAAAATAATTATCCATACTCTATGTTTTAGGAAATATTAATATAATATTCCCTTGACTTTTGGCCCTCCCTTTCCCTAAGTGGTGAAGTTCAATCCCCCATCTCTTTTATCGTGGCTAGTCAGCGCACAATGATGTATTTTATATTAATCATGAGTCATGTACAAAGTAGGCGCATTGGCCCTTGACATCTAGGCATTCCGGCCTAATACCAAAACATAATCATTTCGGCTTATAATACTGGCTCACCAGCCTATAATGCATATCATATACAGAAAGGTTTGTTGACCTTAGTATTGTGTGCACTTTAGTTAGTGCGCACAGTATCCATTGTCCTCAAGGTTGTGCACACTTTAGTTACTGCACGCGGTATCCGATGTCCTCAAGGTTGCGCACACTTTAGTTACTGTGCGCGGTATCTTGCGATGTGCATATTACATCATTTTACTGTGCAGTTCATGCGCGCACTATGCAACGTGATGTTCATTATCAAATGAGGTCAAAACAGCTCACCAGCTTAAGTATATTTATATTACATTTGCAATTGGGTTCGGTCGAGGGATATTACATACAACATCTGTGAGTCAAACCAAAATTCAGGATGAACGAGATGTTATGTGAGTCTAATGAAAAAATCAGGGGGAACCTACAAACTCTGTGAGCATAGACAGTCTAGTGCAAAAGTTAGGGGGAACGTACAACCTCTGTGAGCATAGACAGACTAGTGCAAAAGTTAGGGGGAACATACAACCTCTGTGATCCTAGTCAAACCTTGTGAGCCATGAGAAAAAGTCAAGGCATCTAGAAAAAGTTAGGTTGAATTAAAAATTCATATGAGCTAGAAACAAATGATAATCCTAATATTTCAAATGATATAAATGTATTGATCTAGTGTGTTGGCACGTGTAACATTATCCACCATGAAGAGAATTTTGAATTTCCTTGTAAAGAGTCGAGTTGTAACTAAAGTCTCAATTATATTTCTGTTTTATAACTAAAGTGTAATGTTGAGTTGTAATTGAAGTCTTGAGTCTAGATCTATTTTAGAACTAAAGTGTAATGTTGAATTGCAACTAAAGTCTTAATTCTAGTTCTATTTTAGAACTAAAGTGTAATGTTGAGTTGCAACTGAAATCTTAAGTCTAGTTCTATTTTAGAACTAAAGTGTAATGTTGAGTCGCAACTGAAGTCTTGAGTCTAGTTCTATTTTAGAACTAAAGTGTAACGCTGAGTTGTAATTGAGGTCTCAAGTCTAGTTCTATTTTCAAACTAAAGCATACCAGTCTCAAATCTAGTTCTAAGTTCGAACTAAAGTATGAAGTTGATTTATGATTAACTCATGCAAATAGGTTACTATTTCAAGTCTCTCCTCTTCTCCTCTTCAACCTAAATAAGCAGAGGTCGACCCCTCTCTTCAACACAGTTTTGAGATGCAAGTTAAGGGTGAAACAATAGAAGCACACATCAGTGATAAAGTGGCAACATACCAAAGCAACATATCAGTGATGTATATCAACAATAGAGGTAGCATATCATAGGTCTATTACAGCAAGGTCTTTTTAGGTATTTGTCAGGTCAGAGTTATCTTGGCAAGATATTTAAGAGAAGAACATTCATGGTGGATATTTGTAAGTGATCTTACATTACTAATGCAATAAATGAATATCGTTTGTTGGGGTTTTTCTCCCTGTACAGGGTTTCCCCATTATATGTGTTGTTGATGTGCATGCTTACTTATCTACATAGTTATTGATATTCGATTATGATTTGGTATTGTTGAAGTGTATTAAGATGGAATCAAAGTATTGAAGAAAATAAAAGAATTAATCCGCATAAGAAATCAAGCTCAAAATTTAACACTATGTCCTATACTTGTTTGTGTACCCTAAAAAATAAAAACATTTCTAGTCAATTTTAATTAATCAACGTTAATTTTAATGGCTTCTTCTTACTCAAGATGTGTGGTCATGAAACTGATGGTTTTACGACTCAACATATAAAAGAAGAAAATATAAAAACACTACTAAGCACTAGTCTTTAATTCCAAAGAGATGGTATGCTTCTAAATGCAACCTTTCCAATGCAATCTCTACAATTTCAATGAAATGCAATCTCTCCATGTGTCAAAATCAATGAAAGTAATCAAAAGAGAAAATTCCATGATGCAAAATGAGAAAATGTTTTTTTATTTTATTTTATTTTATTTTTATTTTTTATTTTCGATATAAAGAAAAGAAAATGCAAGGATTGAATAGAAGCTTTGCATACATACCCTACTGCAAGAAAAAAAAAACAAACCAAGAAGGATACGGACAAACAAACACTCAGACCAATGTGCAAGGACAACCAATGAAAAATATCATAGGAAAGAATATTGCCCGAAAATTCAACAATAAGAAGGTTTCCTATCACTCTAAAATCACTTAATAGTCAGGAAAAAGACCCAAGAAGACTCAACAACCAACCAAACTCACCCAACAAACACCAAACTTAGCCAACATGACTAAAGAGATGATGTACGCAATTGTTTGAGAAAAACTCGCATATGTACGCATCCTATAGGAGGACAACTCGTGTATGTATGCGACTGTCAAGGGAAAAATCGCTTATATCTAGTAAAAAATTGTCAAGGCAAGGGTTAAGCCAGGAAACTCATATGCAAAGTAAAAATAGGTTGTCAAGAAATGAGGCGACAGGGAAACTCAGGTTAACAAAGATAAAATCAAGGAAAAAAATACTCCAAACCCCCAAAACAAAGATCAATCCCCAGAATGGTCGCCAATTCTCTTATGAGAAAAATAACTCTATGGAATGGGGTAAACCACAACAGACAGAATGATATGCAAACATCAACTCTAATCCCAAATATGCTATATAAATCAAATTCTAACAAGACAATTCCAAGAGCCTACATCATCCAGACGTTTGATGAAGACCATTGTTGAGCATGCAACTCAAAGATCTATACCTGCAACTTGTCCTCAAAAACCAAGATACACAAAGCATATGGTGACAATATATAATGTTAGCATATATATTAGCATAATCCATTAACATACATGACAAATATGTCCATGGAATAATAATTTGAATATTTGCAAGATATCAATTGGACGAGAAAAGAGTATTTCGATTAAAATAATAAGCAGAAGTATATAGGTGACAAACTTGTGTAATGACACACATCGGAACCGAGAAACTAAGTCCCTCCAGCTAGGCCTCCACCAAAGGAAATCTCATATAAATGAGTCAATGGGGGTCCCCATCACAAATAAGAAAGAGCTTGGGGGTTGAACAAGGAGTTCAGACTTTCAAGGATAAAGGGATGTAGACTCAATGTGAAATGAAATTTAGTCGAGTGTCTTTGCTCTGAAAGTTGAATTTTTTTCTTAAGGCTTGGATATAGCTCAATTTATAGCCTTCAAATGGAATTGAAGGGCCAATTCAAAGTATTTCTTGTATTTGGAAGGTCGAGGATCATGGATCTCATGACATGGCATGGAAACCCAACATAATTTTTAATTGTGAGCACCAAACCCGATGTACGCGGGCTGTAGTGAAGTATCTTGCATATATGCTTGATGTCTAAGCTCATAATTGAGCATAGTTACAGTCATTGAAAATCTCTCAACCAACATAATTAATTTACGAAGTTTAATTTGGAAAAGGAGATAGTTGGAAAAAAACAAAATTTTGACACCCGATCAACTTAAGAGGAGACTAGGAGGTCGGGTGTGTTACATGTGTGAGACATTATCCAATACAAACAATAAATCTAACTTAAGAGTGGTTCACATTATTGGGTAAGTTTTCATCTCACATCGATAATATCATCAAATCCAATTTATTGGAAGGACTGGTTTAGTTTGTAATATCTATTAATGCTTCATAACCAATAGATACAAAGACCTCACTTGGATTTTATATATATATATTTTTAATAATATCTATATGCCTCCGAAGCTTAATCTAAAATAAAATTTAGAATTGTTTGTAGGTTGAAGATGCAATAACTCATAAGCCAACATGAGAGAATGTCTGAAAAACTTAGACTTCTTGCTTCTTGTTATTCTACTTTGTTCACCATGGAAAACTCAACACTCAACTTTGAGTGAAGCTAAATTCAGTTTTTTGATAAAAATAAGTTTTGATAGAATGACTTACAATTGTACATTTTCTTTGATTGAATGATTGACTCAACGAATTACAGTTGTACAATTGCATACCTCCAACAATAGGTGTCTTGCCATTTTCTCCAGTATGGCTTTGCTGCTTTTCTCCTCTGAGTCTAAAAATTGGACAGCAAGGTCATGAGTATTGTTGATACCTTATTGTGAAGAGGTGTTGGTGGTGATGGCAAGGCTCGGTGTTGTCAACGAAGTGAAGAGGCAGTGGGCGATGTTGGTGATTATGTCAATTCATGGTGTTGTCAACGCGGTGAAGGGACGGTGGGCGATGACTGCAAAGTTATTTAAATCCTTCATAGACTTGATTTCATGAAGTTATCATTTTTCCTATAGCCTTCATAGACTTGTTTTGACGAAGCTGATAGTTTGTCAAATTAGATTAAATCCTTGAACTAGGTGATGCTCCCTAAAGACATTAGCCATTGCAACTCTGCAACATCTCACAAAATGATCATTTGCAAACAGTTAATATATTTAAGACTCATAAAGGTAAAGGTGCTAAAGTATAGTTATCTAAAAATGTAATTCAATGAAACTCTGAACATGTTAAAACTTAAGTTAAATTACATTATTGAGGATTCGTTGAAATATGTTAAAACTTAAGTAAACTTCACCTTAGCCGAGGATTCGTTGAACCAACGCGAAGACTTCCTGGGAGGCCTCTGCTTGTGCATTGCCACCAGCGCCATTACAGTGAATCTCTTAGAGAGCAATGAATTAAAATGGAAATGATTAGTTGAACCAACGCCAAGGCTTTCTCCTCTTCGTTTTGTATTGTCACCAACCTCTTTACAATGAATCTGTAGAGACCAATGAATTATTCTACCTTTGACTTAGTATCTGGAGCACTCGTGGCCTCGTCCAGAAGAAGTCCGGGATCTTTGGGCATAGCTCCCGTAATCGTTATATGTTGAAATCCGCGCTCGCCCACCTGTATTCCCCAGACGAAAGGAAACTCAAATAAATTTCGTTTTCTAGAGATGGAGGTTGAGAAAAAAACGAAATCTTGCTCGTGTGTCATAACCATCTGGTAGTTGAGTGAAGAAAATGTAAGCATTGGAAGACTTAGTGGCAACAATAACCTGGTCAATGCTGCCACCCTCCTTCCTGAGCAAGATGTTCTCCTTGATCGATGTAGCAAACAGTGCAGGACCTTGACTTACTAATCCAATTTGGGAGCGTACCTATTTCGAATTGTAGCGCCTGAGTGTTCACACTACCAGGGATCATAGAACTTCTCTATCAACGCCACAGCCGTAGACTTGTCCGATCCGCTTCCTCCCACAAACGCAACGGTCTAAAATTGTGAAATATCTTGGACTCTGGTAGACATAGTGTAAAAATACTCTTATATTAGTCTACAGCATTATATACAGTCTGAGTGGGCCTAATGGTTAAGAACATGTGTTTCCTCTTAAGAGGTCACAGGTTCGATTATTATTATTATTATTATTATTATTATTATTGTAAACCGTAGTGTGACGGTAAAAAATAAAATGTACGCAAAGATTAACCAGATGTGAAAACGTAATTGAATCAATATCAAGGGTTTCTAACTTTTCTATGTTTGTTTTGCTTTTTTTTAGAAATTTCGTTAGATAAATCTACACAAAATTATAATTTTTTGTTGTTTAAATTGCATTTTTCAATGCAGAATTGGATTTGACTTATTGAAAAATATATAGGGCACTGGGTTTATATATAATAATCACTCAAACCTGCAATTCCAACAATTTCTCACCAAATTTTGGGCAAATATCCCCATAAAGTATCCTGGAAAAATGGTCAAAACATAAAAAGTTTAGACTACTACCACTTACCATGGGTTGCATTCAAACAGGGAGTACTTTCTATAAGCATTTTGTTTTCCAGTTTTTATCTTTTTTCACTAGTATATTTTGTTTGTTTTAATGTTTTTACCTTTTTTCCACTAGTATTTTTGGATGACTTTGGACAAAAATTTTAAAAAATAGTTGAAATGACAAATTTAAGTGGTTCAACATACATATTTTGGATGCCTATAAGTTTTCTAGGAAGTTGAATTTATTTATGCATTCAGAAATACAATTTAAACATTGTAAAATTGTAACTTTACCAACATTCACTTAACCTCATTCCAATATTTAACATCATTCCAATGATGGTCACCAAAAAAATTAAAACCTTATAACCTTTAAACTACTCCATGGCGAATCATCACCATTAAATTTAAAATATATACAAGCTCACATCAATATCCCATGTTTCCTACCTATTTATTACCTTGGAAAACCTAGGGATAACAAGAGGTTCACCTAGCAACGAGTCCACTATGAGTCATTATTTTCTCATAAAAACCTTATAACCTTTAAACTACTCCATAACTAATCATCACCATTAAATTTCAAATATATACACAATCACATCAATATCCCATGTTTCCTACCTATTTAAAATATATACAAGCGCACATCAATATCATATGTTTCCTACCTATTTATTACCTTGGAAGACCTAGGGATAACAAGAGGTTCACCTAGCAACGAGTCCACGATGGGTGAAGGTCATTATTTTCTCCATATAAAAATGTGGATAACACTCAACCAATAAGTAAAGGTAATTATTGCGTCCAAATTTCATTTTGATTCATCTACGTGGATAAATTGGTCATTGATTACTTTGAAATAAATCACATTGAAGTTAAAAAATATCTTTATATTTTTTTAGTGTGAACGTTAATCTTCACTAATCATTAATAAATATAGCCAAAGTTTATTAAGAAATTAAATGGAGTGAACACTTAGATTGAATAAATAAATTTGAAAAATTAATTGTTTTTTAAGAAAATCTTAATTGTTAAGTGTTAAATGGGAAATATAATATTAAAGAAAATATTTTATAATCAATTCAAATTAAAATAAAAAAGAATTATTTTTTGATGTAAGTAAATAAAATTAATGGCATGTCATTTGAGTTTAGTTAAGGTGATTAGGATGAATAATTTGTAAGTTGAATCTTATTTTAATTAAGTCACACCAACCCTTATCATGATTGGATTTTTTTTAATACTTTTGAGTTTAGAACTTAAATCCACATATAAAACAAAACTCATAAAAATTGATTCCACTATCATAATCATCATTAAATATAAACCATATTTTAATTATATATACTATATAGTTTATTATATTATTTTATAAATATTATAATATATATTTAATAAAAAAATATTTATATGTATTATAATAATAATTAATATTATCTCATAAAATACATTATATTTATAAATGTTTTTATATATAATGCATTATATTATTTTATATTTTTAAGTATATTATACAATTTTATATGTGTGGTATAATATATAATTTTAATAAATATTTTATATGGTCAAATAAGGTTCTCTATTTCTGTAATGATGGGTATACTTTACCATTTTCTATGACATTTTATAATATTTAAAATTAGTTTAGATTTTAATATTAAAATTATATATATAATTTTATTTTATTTTATTTTATGTATATTATCATATATATTTAATAATAAATATATTAATTAATTTTATTTATAATTGATTTTTTATTTATATATTTTATAATAATAATTAAAATTATTTCATAAGATACATTATATTTATAAATGTTTTTATATAATGTATTATATTATTTTATATTTTTAATATATTATATAATTTTATATTTTTAATATATTATATAATTTTATATTTTAATATATTATATAATTTTATATTTTTAATATATTATAAAATTTTATATATGTGATATAATATATAATTTTAATAAATATTTTATATGGTCAAATAAGGTTCTCTATTTCTATAATGATGGGTATAGTTCACAATTTTCTATGCCATTTTATAAAATTTAAAATTAGTTTAGATTTTAATATTAAAATGAAGGTATAAAAAAAATATTAATATTAATTTTAATATTAATATATATATATATATATATATATATATATATATATATATATATATATATTTTTTAATTATTTGTATAAAAAAATTAAACATAATCATAATATAAAAAGTTTAACAAAAATCTTTATTTCTTGTAAGTTTTTCATTATTCAACATTGAACATGTTTTTCAAAGTTTTATCTTTAATATTTTTAATAATATTAAAAGTTTAATTTTAATGTTAAAACAATTAACTAATTAATAGAATAAATTGGTGTATCTATTAAACCCTTGTTTATGATATGACATAAGTAACCCTCCCTGCAACAATTTAACCTTTTAACCACTAAAATCCAGAAATATACATAGCTTACCATCTTTAAAATATGCATACCTTACCATCTTTAAATTTGAACTTGTGAAAAAAAAAAGTTCAAATTAAATATATTAATTTAACGTGAAGAACAAACGTCCACATAATTACCTAATTATAATTAATAAAACGTAAATTTCACCTTAGCCGAGTATTCGTTGAACCAACGCGAAGACTTCCTCGGAGGCATGTTCTTGTGCATTGCCACCAGCGCCATTACAGTGAATCTATAGAGACCAATGAATTCTGCTCGCCTTGGCTTTTTCAAACATAGTAAAATGGAAATGATTACTTGAACCAATAGAAAACTTGTGGCCTCGTCCAGAAGAAGTAGACCGGGATCTCTAGGCATAGCTCTCGAAATCGTTATATGTTGAAATCCGCGCTCGCCCAGCTGTATTCCCCAAACGAAAGAAAACTCCAATAAATTTTTCTTTCTAGAGATGGAGGTTGAGAAAAAAACGAATTCTTCCTCGTGTGTCATAAGTTCATAACCATCTGAAAGTTGAGTGAAAAAATTGTAAGAATGGGAAGACTTAGTGGCAACAATAACCTGGTTCATGCTGGCAACCTCCTTCCTGAGCAAGATGTTCTGCTTGATCGATGTAGCAAACAGTGCAGGATCTTGACTTACTGATCCAATTTGGGAACGTAGCTATTTCAAATTGTAGCGCCTGAGTGTTCATCCTTCAAGCAAAATCTCTCTACCCAGGGGATCATAGAACCTCTGTATCAACGCCACAGCCGTAGACTTCTCTGACCCGCTTCCTCCCACCAATGCAACGGTCTTCCTTGCGCGAATGGTGAAATATCTCGGACTCTGGTCGGCATGGCCATTACAAAGACAAATTAGATAAGATAGAAAAAAAAAACACACACCATCAATTAATCATTTATGGATCATAAAAAGGATTAGAAAAAAATCATGGAACAGTTTGGAAAAACTAACTTACTCTGTGAATACAACGTCAACTTGTACTCGCATTCAGATCCTCTGAAACGCAAATTGCCGCTTCTTCAAGACAAGCCTGCCCACGTAATATGCGACGACTGTAGGAATTGCCCAATTCGTGAAAGCTCTGAGGAAAGGCTTCGTTGTAGCTTGCCACATCCATGGCAATAACGCCTCACTTAGAGCTTTCACGAACTGGGCGATTCCTACGCCATCAGTCATGCAGTGATTGGAGCGCAAGCCTACTGCAAAGCCTCTGGTCTTAGGCGCGTTACCTGAATTCATAGTGTAAAAATTCTGTTATATTAGTCTACAGCATTATATATTGTAAACCGTAGTCTGAATTTGCCCATAAATATGTTGTTATCGATCTGTGCGTTCGTTTATACGATGATCAACTGGACAAATTATGCTCTTATTTGTGACGATTACAAACCTGAATCGGAAGAACTGGAAAGACGGCGATTTTTCCAATCCCGCAAAGTTATTGATAAATTCATTTCCACGAGGAATAGGTCGATAGAGATCTCCAGAGTCTCCGAAATAATATCAGCATCGGCGCCAAAAAAAGAACCCTGCCGCCGTTTTGCGCAGATCTGGAAGATCTCTAGTTGATTCGCAATGGTGCTGATAAACTCTCAGAACTATACAAATTTCTCAAAACCTAGCTCAGTGCTTCGGAAGATGAATGAGGCCGAGGCCGAGGCCAAATTTATAACCGAACCAAAGAAATATTCCTTATTTTGTCTCTGCCTGTTGTCCTGCATTCATAAAAATATCTACCCGTGACCAACTAATCAAATTAAAGGATTAACTAATCAAATTAAAATTAATAAGTGTACAGATATTAGAAATTCATCCCTAAATTTTTTAGGAGATGAAATGAACCATAGAATTTTGTCCTTATGAATTTTAATTTATTTTAAAAATATTCAAATTATTAATAAATCAAAACTAATTTTTAAATGATCAAAATAATTAACCTAAAAGCAATGATTTTATCTTATAACTCACTTCACACTTGATATGTTTTTTTTAATTTTAATTTATTTTAAAATATTTAAATTATTAAAAAATCAAAATTAATTTTTAAATGATGAAAATAATTAACCTAAAAACATTGGTTTTATCCATTTATTTGTTATTTGTTATTGAAATTTTTAATTTATTTTCAAATATTTAAATTAATAAAAAATAAAAAACTTTCACTTATAAATTCTAATATCTAAAAAAATAAAAAATAGACTTTCAATGAAAATAATTAACTAAAAATACTGAGTTTATTTAGTTATTAACTCACTTCCCAGCTAATCTGGTTTCTTTCGACATATTTTCCTCACGCTTCCAGTTGAATCTCACTCCAACTAATTTTCAATGGACCCTATTTTGTCGCTGCCACCTGTTCTGTACCTAAAGTTAACGATAACCAACCCACTCCAACCTAATAAACCAATCTCCAAACTACCAACTAATCTGGTTACTCTCGGCCTTCTGCCATACAGTATCCTCACGCCTCCTTACCAATTTCATTCCAACTAATCTTCACCTCTCGCTACCTAAGTAACGCTGGACTACTGTCTTTTGTCGGTGACGCCTGTTCTGCATTTAATGCTAACGACGACCAACTCACTCGAACCTAATAAACTAATCTACGAATGACCAATTAATCTGGTTACGCTCCGCTTTCTGTCCACACCGTCTCCTAACGCCTCCTTACCAATCTCATTCCAACTAATCTTCACCTCCATTACTTAAGTAACGCTTTTAAAATAATAGGGATTAGGATTATGACCGGTTAGGATTTCAATTACAATTTGCAATAATAGGGTTAGGATTTCAATTTCAATTTGGTAGAGTTAGGATTTCAATTTCAATTTGTTTTAATTTGGATAGTGTTTATTTATTTTTTTGTTTATTTTTTGTTCGAAGGTGGTAAAACTTATCATAATTTATTTGACAAAAACTTATAGTAATTTAATTGTTAATAACTATTAATATGTATTATTTATAAATGTGAGTTCACATTGAACTCATTCTAACTAATTTGTATCTCTCATTACTTAAGTAATACATAAAATAGGGTTAGGATTATGAAAGAGTAACACTTTAATTTCAATTTGCATGATGTTTGATCTCATTACTTAAGTAATACATAAAATAGGGTTAGGATTATGAAAGAGTAACACTTTAATTTCAATTTGTATGATGTTTGATCTCATTACTTAAGTAATACATAAAATAGGGTTAAGATTATGAAAGGGTAACACTTTAATTTCAATTTATATGATGTTTGATCTTTTTTATTTGAATGTGGCAAAATTTATCATAATTTAATAATTAACAAAGTAACATTTCAATTTCAATTTGTATGGTCTTTTATTATTATTATTATTTGAAGATGACAAAACTTATATCTAAAAACATTAAGTGAGAAACAATAAATAATATCTATTTAATCCATTAACTTATGCTTATAATTGACAACACTCAACTAACCCACTAGACTACATCTCTTAAATACAACAATAACAAATCAAATATTTAAATTATTGTATTAGATATAATAAGCTAATATTATATTTCTATATCCATCAAATATTAAAACTATTGTATTAGATATAATATCAAATTCTAGTAACAATCAAATTATTATAGAATATCAAATTTCAGTAACAATCAAATATTTAAATTATTATAGAATGTACTAAATTAGATGTATGTTCCATATTTCTTAATTCAAATTGTTTTTTTTGCAAATAGAAAAAATAAAATCTTATATTAGTAAATAAAAAGTTGTCTTTTACAAACAAAAAAAAACATTTGTTGTTTTTCCAGATCAAATATCAACTTTCTCCTTGTTGTATTCTTTGTGTTAAATCAATTCTAAAGATATTATGTCATGGTAGTAATTCTTGTGTTAATTCTAAAGACATTATTAAGAGGTATATATGTTTTTTTCCATGCAACTTATGTATAAATTATGAAAATTGGTAAGTGGGGGAGATCATTGAGTTGGAGGTTCAATATCCAAAAGATATCATAGATTTTTTTTTTATACACTTGCTTATGTTATTTTGAGTAGAGACATGAAATATCACAAAAATTACTAGTGGAACAACGAAATATAGAGAAGAGAACACCAAAAATGATACATTTTATTGAAAAGAGAGTAATGTTCACTTGACTCTTTGAGGGGGAAACCTCCAACTGAGCAATGCTCTATTACAATAATTATCAAGACATCCTTTCTAATACCTCTTACTCTTATTTACACTATTTTTTTCTTCTTGAGAACATTCTAGAAGAAGATGTTTCTATAAGCGGAAGTTTCTATTAGGTCTTCTTACATTGACTTGTTCACATTTATTTAGTAGGCCTTATTAAATAATGTTGGCCCTTATTACATGTAAAATATATCCTGCTAACTAATGACCAACTAACAGGGGTTAGGATTAAATCCTAACATGCCCTCCCCCTCCAAAAGAAACCTTGTCCTCAAGGTTTAAGATGCAGAAACTCTTGCAATATGGCACCTCGTTCCCAGGTCGCATCCTCTGGAGACGTGTCCTTCCACTTGATCAACGTTTCTTTGATAGTTATTCCATGAAAGTGATGCTCGTACACATTGAGGACTGATTATGGTTGGAGCCAAATGGATCCTTCTTCATCTAATTTAGGCAAGATGGTTTGAACCCGACAATTCTGACTCACCAATTTCTTCAAATAGGAAACATGGAACACCAGATGTATTTTGGAGATAGATTGAAGTGCCAATTTGTAGGCAACTGGACCAACACGTTTGATGATTTGCTAGGCGCCATTAAATTTGGGTGTCAACTTGTGGTGGATATATGCTTTGAGTGATGTCTATTTGTAAGGTTGGAGTCAGAGAAACACCTAATCACCTTCTTGGAAAACCCTTTTGGAACAATGTTGGTCAACCTATTGCTTCATAAAATTTTGGACCATGTGGAGGCTATCCTTCAGAGCCGCTAGGGTAGTTTCTCTACCTTGCAATAAATTATCAATAGCCTAGACCTTTGGTGTTCCTGGAAGAGATAATGTTACTATAGGTGGTTGTTGTCCACACATTATTTCATATGGTGTCATTTTGGTGGTTGTATGATATGATGTGTTGTACCAATATTCAGACAAAGGTAACCATTGCACCGACTAATGTTGTTTGTCTGAAGAAAAAAAACGCAAGTAGGTTTCCAAACATTTATTGACAACTTTTGTTTGGCCATTTGTCTGGGGGTGGTAGGTTGTGCTCAAGTTGAGTTATGTTCCCTATAATTTAAACAATTATTACAAAAAGGTGTTGGTGATCCAAGTGGATATTGGTGGCCACCCACCTATTCCAACTAGATCCTCTTGTTAGTTTTTAGTGCAACACGTTCTTTTGTACTTCTTTGTAATTGTGGTTTCTTCACTTATGGGGATGTCTGAAGCCCTACCCATCTTCCAGGTGGATACTAGTGGCCTCCTACCTAATCCAACTGAATTATTTTGTATGTTTTCATGTCAACACATCTTGTTGTACTTCCAGGGTCATTTTGGGGTCCTAAACAATATTTTTTTGGCTCGCCACAGTCAAACTGTAGACGAAGTCAAATTTTGATGGTGTAATGCGTATTTATCGAAAATACCTTTACAATGGGCTATCAGACGCCTAAAAAAGAGATCGAATGCAAAAGTTATGACCCCGAGAAGTCAATGTACTAACTTACCCAAACGAGGCCCACATGACTTTTGGCATTTTATCTCCTAGGGTTAAGTTTTTGGATGTCTAGGGTTTTGGCATTCATGTTTATCATAAAAAGGCCTTCATGCCTCGTTGTAATCATCTTCTTGCGAATGAGCGTAGCTATCACATATTTGCTCAAAGATAAAGCTGCCACCATTCTAGTGAGTCTTGCACTCTATATTTTTACAATGTCTTTACAATTATTTCATTAATAGAAATCAAGTATTGTTGTATTTCTCTGTTTCTAGAAATTTTCATGAATATTTCATCGTAATTTATTTTCTTTCATTTCATTCTGAAAATAATCTGGATCAGTGGCATTAGAGCAGGCTGCTCTTGATTGTTTTTTTAGTCCATGTCCCCGATGAGGTCCGAGTATATCCAGTTGGGTCTCGAGTTTGTCTCTGTTGAGGAAAATCACTCTCGCATGGCCAAGAAACCCTCGATGGCAGCAGAAAATAAAAACGACTAAGCATAAGATTCTATTAACTTGTTTCTTGACCAATCTCTAGCGGGACAAAGGGGCGAAATGATGGAGAATTTTTCACACATTCTTCAATGCCTACCGATAGCAACAGGCGCGTCTTCATAAAGCAACCATTTTGGAGGAACCTCTCCCTTAAAAGTACAAGTTAATTTTGGCATTCCCATATTTGAAGGTGAGATAGATGAGGATGCCCTAGAAAAATGGTTAAATCTATTATAAGGTTATTTCTCTGTTCAAAATTTTTCTGATAGGGAAAAGATCACCCTCGCACTCCTCAAGGCTCTCCCCCATGTCAAACATTGGTGGGAAAATTACTGGAAGAAAAGTTCCATAGATGAATATGGAACATATGGGGCCGAGCCCACTTGGGATTTTTTTATGGATGCGGTCAAAGAACAATACTATCCTATTGATAACTATGAAGACCAGTGCATGAGATGGAGCACACTACAGCAAGAGAAGAGACAAAAAGTGTTGGATTTCACAAATACTTTCCATACCTTGTGCACCAAGTTGGGTATCAAAGACTCTGAGTGGCATATGGTTCTGAAATACCATGGGGATCTACATAGGTATATCCAAAACAAAATGGATTTCCTACACATCTCATCATTGGGAGCTGCCTATTGATATGTTTTCAAAATCGAGCAAAACTTTAGTTACCAGAACAAATGGAAATTCGGGTTTGCAAATATGAAACAACCAAAGCACGATAAACATGGACCTAACCAAAAATCTCTAGACAACCAGTCCAAGACACAAGACAAACAGGGTAAATTAAAGACAAAGAATGACACTGGGAAGTGGTATGACTTCTACAAAATCCCCTGGAACAACACTGATGAATGTCACTCGAAATAATCATTGGTGGTCGAGGTCATAAACACAGAGCCAAACCCTGATTCGAAATCAAATCCAAAAAATATTGAAAATAGATAGATCATCGATGTAGACCCCACTGCTATTGTCGTGACCACAACAATTCAGCTAGAATAACCAGTAGATCCTGAAGAGGGGGAGCACCTCTTCCATTCACAGATGTGGGTGAAGGGTATCCCATTGCATTTAATTTTTGATAAAAACAGCCAGAAGAACCTCATCTAAGATAAGGTCATCAAACAGTTGTGGTTATCGACAAAACCACACCCATATCCATAAAACATTGGGTGGCTTCACCATGGACGAGATCTTCGCGTCAGCCAGTAGTGTCACTTGTCCTATGGAATCCATCCCTTCAAGGATGAGGTAGTGTGTGATATTTCCCCTCTTGATGTCTGTGATATTGTTTTCGTCCAACAATATATGTGGAAACGTCATGTTGTCTATGAGTCTAGGCCCTGTAGCGTTATTATTACTCCGGGAGGTAATCTCTACAGATACCAGAGGTAGTTCTGACTACTTCTCTAGCAAGAAAACACCGCAAGGTAATATCTCATACTACAAAATTCATCCTCTTCATAGTATGTTCAAAGGATGCACAAAAGAACAATACAACCACTGCAGCCTCAACACCTTCTATCCAACCAAAATAGAATGTCGAAGAGATATAAGATATTGTTTCTTCACCTACAATGGTTCCTACACAATTCCCCATCTAACCCAGATACAACAGGTTGTTGGAATAGATTCAACCCCTTGAGCAATAGGTTTGTGACAGTCTTTCACAAGCCAAGAAGCACAATTTCTCCAACAAGTTACGCATCTTACCAAGCTTCAGATTCAGAAAATGATTTCCCCTATTCCCTGGGAACTCAATGCAATGGAGACCATTTCTTCCTAAGGGGGAGGATAGATCCAAGTGGATATTGGTGGCCACCCACCTGTTCCAACTGGATCCTCTTATTAGTTTTTAGTGCAACATGTTCTTCTGTACTTATTTGTAATTGTGGGTTATACACTTTTGGGGTTGTCTGAATCCCTATCCATCTTTCAGGTGGATACTGGTGGCCTCCCACCTAATCCAACTAGATTATTTTGCATGTTTTCATGTCAGCACATCTTGTTGTACTTCCAGGGCCGTTTTGGGGCCCTAAATAATGTTTTTTTGTCTCCCCATAGTCAAACTGTAGATAGAGTCAGAGTTTCATGACACAATTCTTAGTTCTCGAAAATACCTTTCTGACAGGCTATCACGCGCCTAAAACAAAGATCGTATGCAAAATTTATGTCCCTGGGAAGTTAATATACTAACTTACCCAAACATGGCCCACCTGACTTTTGGAGTTTCATCTCCTAGGGTTAGGTTTTTGGATTTCTAGGGTTTTGGCATTCATGTTTATCATAAAAAGGCCTTTAGAGCCCCATTGTAATCATCTTCTTGCGAATGAGATTATCCGTCACATCTCTTTTCATAAATAAAGATGCCACCATTCTAGCGAATCTTGCACTCTGTATTTTTACAGTCTCTTTACAATTCTTTCATTAATAGAAATCAATTATTGTTGTATTTCTTTGTTTCTGGAAATTTTCATGAGCATTTCATTTTAATTTATCTATTTTCATTTCATTCTGAAAATAATCCGGATCAGCTGGTGAAGGTCGGATCACGATCAAACACAATGGATGTTGGAATTCCATGCAATTTGAAAATATGATCAATGAAAATTTGCATTACCATAGTTGGTGTAAAATGGTGTGGTAAGGTACAAAAATGTGCATACTTGGAGAGGCGATCTACCAGACCATGATGACTAACTTGTTACTTGCTTTTGGAAGGCCCACTATAAATTCCATGGAGATGTTAGTCCAAATGGACGTCAGAATGGGTAACGAGTGTATAGCTATGGGGGTCTTGACAGTTCCATCTTTATTGTGTTGGAAGAATTCACATTTGGTGACAAAGGTAAGGATGTCCTTCTCCATGCCTTCCCATAAAAAAGAACAACGAGCACAAGCATATGTCTTTTGGAATCCTGAGTGACCTGCTAGAGTAGAGGAGTGCAACTCATTTGAGATCCTAGGAATGAGGGTTGAAGAAGAAGACAAAACATGAAAATCCTTATACCGGAGGATATTTTTCTTCCAAGTGTAGTTAGGGGGAGGGTTAAGGTCCTTCTAAAGTCGTTGAATTACCTGTGATATGGTTTTGTGTGTTAGCCACTCTTTTCACACTTCCTCAATTATCCAATTAGGAACACGTAATGATAATGCAAAGAGGGAGCCTTCATCCTCATATTGTATGGATAACACATCAACCACTACATTGTCTTTTCCTTTTTTATATATGATATCATAATCATAGCCTAACATTTTGGTCAGCCACTTGTTCTATTCCGGGGAGGCTAATTGATGCTCTAAGAAATATTTTAGACTATGGTGATATTTTTTAATATCAAAATGACGTCCCAATATATATGATCGCCACATGTGCACATCATGGAGAATGGTCATTATTTCCTTTTCATAGGTATATTTGTCGATATTGCATCCACTCAAAGCCTGGATATTGAAAGCAATAGGTCTCCCATCTTGTGTGAGAACTGTGCCAATAACATTGCCAGAAGCATATGATTCCACCACAAATGTTTTGTTGAATTTGGGGGCTACTAATATGGGGGTAGTGCACATGGCCCAATTTAATTCTTTGAAGGCCTTCTCTGATTCGTATGTCTAATGAAATGTATTCTTCTTAAGAAGGTTCGTCAATGGCCTAACAATTTTTCCATAATAGTGGACAAATTTCCGGTAATATCTTGTGAGGCCTAAGAAACCCTGAAGGTAATTCAAAGTCATGGGTCTTGACCACTCCTGCATGGCATAAATATTTTTTGTCTCTACCCTTAACCCATCATGACCCACAATTTTTCCCAAGTATTCGACCTCTCTTACTCCAAAATAACACTTGGTATTTTTTACAAGCAATTGATTGTCCTATAACAATTGAAGTACTATGTTCACATGGTGTAGATGGGCATCCCAAGTGTGGCTATAAATGAGGATTCCATAAAATAAAACCATAACAATCTGTCAAAGATATGGGTTCAATATTTTATTCATGAGGCTTTTGAAGGCAGATGGGGAATTGAAAAGGCCAAAAGGCATGACCAATAATTCATAATTGCCTTCATGAGTTTTGAAATAAGTCTCGGGAATGTCTTCTTCATTCATCTAAATCTGGTGATAGCTTGAGTGAATATCTAGTTTGGTGAAGAAAAAATCACACTGGAGTTCATCCAATAGATCATCAATGACATGAATGTGAAACTTATCCTTAATGGTCAATTTATTAAGGATGTGGAAATTTGGACGCATGCGCCATGACCCTTATTTTTTTGAGACCATCACAACATGGGATGGATATGGGCTTGTAATTGATAAAATTACCCCAGCCTCCAGTAATTCCTAGATGATTTTTTTCTATTTCATTTTTTTGAGCAAATGGATATCTTTAGGGACGTACATTGGGGGGTTGACTGCTTGGTAGGAGAGCGATGCGCTGATCATGCTCACCCCTGGAGGGGGCTAGGTCTATGTGTGTGAAAAAGACCCTTTGGTTCTTATCCAAAACCACTTGCATATCAAGATGTACTACTGGGGATGTTTGATCATGTACCTGAATGACATTAAATTGATAAATCACACCATGGTGACCTTTCTTCAGGAGTTTCTCCATCCAATGAGAACTGATAATTTATGGGGAGCCAACTTGTAGGCCTATGAGGGTATATGTGTAAGGATAATGAGTAAATCTCATATATAATTATTTATAATCCATGGTAATCGGTCCCAAGGTGCAAATCCATTCAACACCCAATACAATATCACAACTACCCATGGCAATGGAGAAAATGTGAGTTTTTCAAGTAATAATTGCCAATTTTGAGTTTGAAATTCTCGTAATGACGCTCAAATTTAATTTTACCACCATTAGCGATGAGAATTTGAAAATTATAAACTTGTGTCACAAAGAAATTGACCTCCTCAGCTACCTTGCGATGAATAAAATTTAGGGTGCTACCACTGTCAGTCAACACCACTATCAGCCTATGTTTAATGTAGCCCTTGATTTTTAATGTTTGTGGAGAAGAAATACCTGAGAGGGCATGGAGGGAGATGAGAGGTTACGCTAATTCCACGGGAGGTGGGACTAGATATGAGGTAGGGACAGTTGGCTGAGTGTCCTCTGCTTTAGTGGCCTCATCTTATAGTATGTCCTTAGAGGATGTGGAAGTTGACACATCAATTTGGAAGAATTTTTTTTCATGAAATTTATGGCTTGGAGAATTATTTTCATCAAAGTAATAGTAAATTTCTTGATTGCGATGTCCAACCATTTATGTTGGAGATACCTTTTGGACCTTCAAAGTTTTTTTTGGAGTTGAGGTAGCCCTTGCATGAGGGATATTGGTAACTGCAGAAAGAAGGGGTTGGACCTACATAATGGTATCAAATTCCAAAGCTAATTTGCATGCCTATAACCAGGTAATCAAATGGTGCATGCAAACATGAGCTTGAATGACATCCTTTAAGTCAACGAGAAAAAAACTCCAGATAAAAATCATCAAATAAGACCATAGTTCTGATATCCAACTATTCTAATGAATAGATGAAGTTTGTTACTGGACATGTTTGTCACAACTTGGTGAACCATACAAAAAACTCAGATTCCCTATCAAAATAGGCACAAACTAATTTAGTGAACATGGTCCAACTTGGCAGTCCTAGATAACATTTCTTATGTCATTTCCACCATTTCCATAATTCGTTATCCAAGTACATAAATTCCACATGGAGTTTGGTCTCATCGTCCCATATATCATGGAGGGACAAGTAATATTCCATTTGAGATACCCACCCAACCGGGTTTAATCCATAAAATTTATGCATCTCAACTTTGGTTACCTTATTCTAGGAGTTGGGAGAGCCCCAAGAGAAGTGGGAAAGATGAGGGTTCTCATGATGGGAAGAATTAGAAGTGTGAGGGTGGGACTTCAGTTGTGGACCCTAGTTATGTGTTAGAAAGTTTGAAATTGGTTGGAGAGGGTGTTCAGGCTCTGGCGTAGCTCCTCTTGAAATGTTTTGGAGAGGGTGTTCATGCACTGGGTTAGCTACTCAGACAATTTGGTTACCTTTGTTCCCAATTCATCTAGGGTTTGAGCGTGGGTGGTAGGGATCATCGTGGAGGCTTAAGTAAAGTAATACCTCAGTGATTGGCACAAGATTTAGACTTTGTTGGGCTTGATAACAAACAAGGGTTTCAGGAGGGGGATCTGGTCTACAAAAAATGATAAGTACCGCTTCGATCAAGACAAAGAGAGCAATCGAATGGAATAGGTCTCAAATAAGGGTGCCAAGAGGGGATCAGGTGCATAGGGAAAAAAATAGCTTAAAAATGAAGGGTACCACTGCGATCGGGATGAAGAGAGGAGTCTGATGGGATAGGTCTCAAATAAGGGTGTAGGTGGGACTATTATACTCGTTTTTTTTTAAATCTTTTTACTTCTGCAGATTTATACTCCGATATGGATACTTATGCATCTTTAGAATGCCCAAATTATTAACAATAAAAAATTTGTAGTCAATTTGCAACCATAATGGAGGAGGCAAGGTTGCACGATGAGAAAATCATGTTTTTACCTTGTATGGTATGTTCCCCCCTGGCTAGGGTTTGTAGGGTGCCTATGGACAAGTGTTTTCCATGTGCTATAGCTCTATGATATATGTGTGGGGTCGAACAATAGTACTTATCCCAATGTCTCAGGGAACCAACTAAGGAGGCTCGATCGTACTCTTATCCATTCTACCGAATTACCTAGGTACTAGAGAGTATATTCCTGAGTGTTGTTCTTGGTGGCACTATATTAATCAGGAAGTTGATCAGTTGATCTATGGAGGGTTTCATGATACCTAGGCCAGTCCTTATACAAGTGTCGTCTAATGCGCTACCACTCGAAGGGGTACCAACACGGTTTGCAAGGGTGTCCAACAATGTGAGCTTAAAAACATCATATATTCCCTGCGTGTATGCTTCCCCAACTCTGGATTTATGCGTTGAACGACTGAGAAATGTAGTGTAAAGAATCTAGAATACCTCTACCCTTAAAATATTTAACCTACAATCCTTGATCCAAGAGGATCCAAGAACACTCACAGAGATCCTAGAGGATCCGAAATGCTCACAAAAGACCAGAAGGACCCATAAATGCTCAAAAATTTATTTTCTCAAATGATCTTGAAAACTACTGCATTGCGTAGAGTTTGGTGATAGCTTTCTAATGCACAAAAATCGCCTCAAACAGAGTTCATTTGAAAAAGATATGGCTGGTCAAAGTTTTTTCTAACTATGGAAAAAAAGTAAAAAGTCAAAGGGAAAAGTCAAAGGTGACACATGTCACCACTGCAAGGGTGACATGTGGCACATGATTGTACGTGTTGTATAGGTGATGTGGCATGACCGGTTGTCAGGTGACTGGGAAGATCGTACAAGTCCAAGTGGACCAATTTTTCGTCGACACATGGCAACGATAAGCCAATCAGAGGATGCCACGTGGCAGCCTCCCATTGGCCATTAATGGTTAGTGTTTATCAAAAGCTATAGGATTTTGGAGGATCGAAGTCGTGACCTCCCACAACCTTATACAAGCTTCCATTTCCAATGATCCAAACATGTATTTATTAACCATGTATGTTGTAAATTTTATTTAAACTTGGTTGCAATTTCATTTGGAGGGAAAAGGGGCCAAGGGATAAGCTCCCAACCCCTAGTTATTATGCTATCCCATATGACTGCAAGGTATTTTGCATGAGGGTATTGAACATTGGTTAAATGAAACTATATTTAACATAGATTTACAAACACCCACATATATTAATATGGTTATAACAATAAAACAAACAAATACATGTTTGTGGTGGTTCGGACCCAGAACCTCTGGGCTATATTCCCCGGTTTCTAACCACTACAGCATGCCAACCACTTATAAAAAAAACTCATAAATATATATTTAAGTTGATGTCGGAAGGTGCGGGTAGGAGGTTAGGCTTGTGCCCTATATATTGGGCATAGATCCCAAGACCTACATGCATTCCCATGTCTACACACATTTCCATGAGGGAATAGATCTCAAGGTGGTACAAATATCAAGGTATGGACTGCATAGAAGTGTATGCAGAGATTGCATAAGTTTATGTGTTGCATGGAAAATAATGTCATAAGGTATATTGTCTACACCCATGCAAATTTATAATCTTTGGATTAGTTTTTCTGTAAGGATCATGAATTTGAAGTCTGTTTTGTGATCATAGTTTGTAAAATTCTTAGTCCAAATTGCAATTAATGATATTTTAGCGTATTGTTTTTCATGTCAAAAAGGGTTTAATTGATTCAATTCAGAATTTGGTCGACCTTGTACTCAAATTTCTCATAATTTCAATGGTGAACTCATTTTCTTGTTTTGAATAGTGGAATTAAAGAGAGTCCATTAAATTGGATTTTTGTAATCCCATGATGTAATGTAATTTGGTATTTTGAGATCATGGAGAACAATCATGCTATTAAAATGGAATTAAATATGAAGTGAATTATGTCATTCATAAATGTAATTTGAGTTCTTTTATTTTATGTTGTGTCATCTTATCATTCTTCAAGTTATTCATCAATATTAATGAAGATTGTGGACAAGTACGCATATTCACATGTGTTTTTTCAAATAGTCAAAGTCGATCTTCATTTTCCGAATATGGTAATATGATTATGTGTATTTAAGAATTAATTGTACATCTAATTATTTTTGGATCAATTATTGCCCAATAAAGAGCTTTGATACCACTTGTTATGCCCTTGATTTTGTTATTTTGAGAAAAGAAAAGAAATATCAAATAAATTACCAATGGGACAACATAATATAGAGAAGAGAACACCAAAAATGATACATTTTATTGAAACATGAGTAATGTTCACTTTCCTCTTCGAGGGTGCAATCTCCAATAGAGCATCACTCTATTACAATAATTCTAAAGACATCCTTTCTCATACCTCCTAGTCTTATTTATACTAATTCTATCTTCTAGAGAACATTCTAGAAGAAGATATTTCTAGAAGCGAAAGATTCTATTAGGTATTTTTACATTAACTTGTTCACATTTATTTAATAGGACTTATTAACTAATGTCAACCTTTATTACATGGAAAATATATCATGCTAACTAATGACCAACTAAGAGGGGTTAGGATCATATCCTAACAATTTTCAACAAAATATTTGACATGGACACAAGTTTTAAGGACCAAGTTGCAATACTTCTATATTTTCAACTTATCCAGAAGGATCTCGGTGACCACACACCTTGTCCAACTAGATCAAAACAATTTTTTGGCAAATAACTATTTTTAGCAGTTTTTCGGTTCCTGGACTTCCATGGCCATTTTGAGGGCCTAAACGATTTTTTTTCGGGATCATGAACCTCAATAAGATTCATAGGATTTGATTGAGCCCCATAAATGAATATCCTCATAAATAACTTTCTAACGAGCTATCATTTTCCATAAACGGAGATCATATGCAAAAGTTACGGCCCCAGAAGTTGATGTACTAACTTACCCCAACAGGGCCCACATGACTTTTGGTGTTTCATCTCCTAGGGTTAGGTTTTTGTATGTATAGAGTTTTGGAATTTATTTTTATTCTAAAAATTCCTTCAGATCCTCATTGGTCTCATCATCTTGTGAATGAGCGTATTCGTCACATCTCTTCTCAGTGATAAGCTGCCACCATTTTAGCAAGCTTGTTTTCAGTTTTCATTTTACAGTTTTCAACATATTTTGTAATTAATAGAAGTCAAGTTTTATTGTATATCTATTATTGTTCATTGTTCCCCTATGTTAATATTATAAATATGTGGTTTCATTTTGTTTTTATCATAAATCTGGATCAATGGTATTAGAACAGTAAGATCCTTGTCATTTTTTAAATGCATGTCCCCGGTGCGGTCAGGGTATAGAGAGTTGGGTTTTGAGATTTTTTCTCTTGAGGACAACTTCTCTCACATGCCCAAGAGACTATCCATGGTGGGAAAAATGAAATACAATGAGACAAGAGATCATTTCAAAATGTTGCTCGAGGAATCTCTTGAGTGACAAAGCAACACGATGATGGATAGCTTTGCACAAATCCTTCGACGAATTTCGACAAGCAACACATCCACCTCAAGTAGAGACGCTTCCCCCTTCAAGGTACATATCAATTTTTAAATTATTATATTTTAAGGTCAAACAGATGCAGATGTCGTAGATAAATTGTTAAACCTTCTAGAAGGGTATTTTATGTCCACAACTTTTTCGATAGAGAAAATATTACATTTTCTCTCCTCAAGGCTATCCCCCATGTGAAATATTAGTGGGAGATTTTCTATGAGAAAAATGAAATAGAGGGATCCACATTATTTGCAGGTGCACCCACTTGGGGCTCCTTAAGGGATGTTATTAAGGAACAATACTACCTTGTTGGAAGTTATGACGACTTGTATACAAGATGGACCACACTACGATAGGATAGAGACCAAACAATACCAGACTTCACTAATGTCTTCCATACCATGCACACCAATATGGGTATCAAATATTCTAAGTGAAATATGGTGCTTAAGTACCGCAACGGTCTGCATAGACACATCCTGACAGAAATGGAATTTTTGGACATCTCATCCTTGGGTATGACCTATCAATATGATGTCAAAATTGAGCAGAAGTTGAAACAAAAGACACCACAATTTTGGTCTTGGAACCCTTCACAGAATAAATAGGGCAAGGGCATCCCCAACCCACAAAACAAAGGACAGAGAAAATATGGGGAACCTCAGGACAACCAGTCCAAGCCATAAGAAAATAAGGACAATGGGAATATGAAGAAATATTTCAGGAAGTGGTGAGACTTCCATAAGAGCCCCTGGAATAACATTGCCAATTTCTGCTCAAAGCAATCATTTGTGGCTGAAGTAAAATCCTCTGAATCAGATGAGGGTTCCGAATGTGAGTCAGAACCATAAAAGGGGAGACATATCATTGACGTGCAAACTAGTGCCATCTTTTCTACTACTTTATCATATCCTTGGGATGAATTGCCTCTTCCATAGTTAAACCACCCCATGAGGCAGATGATGTACCCCTCCTTGCTCCTTTATTCCTTTTAGAAAATTGTCGATTTTGTTTTCCTTAGACTTTAAGGCTAATTGGTATGCCTCTTCCACATTATGAACCCTATACATGCTCAGTTCATCTTGAATACAAATTTTTAAACAATTCACATACCTTGTGGCTAGTTCCTCATTAGTTTCCTGGTGATCCACACAAATGGAAAATTAATGTTTATGAGTTCCTCCATGGTGGACAGGTTTTGCTTCAAGTTATAAAATCTACGAAAAAAGGTTTGTGCATAGTCCAAAGGAAGAAATTTTTCTCACAATTTGATTTCCATATTATTCCAGGTCCTAATTTTGTCTTTTCCTTTTTTTTGTTTTGTCTTTCTACACATGATCCCGCCAGATCATGGTGTGACCCTTTAACTTGGTTTATGCAAATTTCACCTTCTTTTCTTCCATCATAGGATACCATTAAAAAAAAAATTCCATGGCGTTCAACCAATATATTAACTCTTATGTCCCCGAGGTGTAGAACAGTCGGTGACGGAGCGTGTTGTTAAGCCACTCCGTGTTGTTAAAGTCATCGGTTCGAAACCTGCGGGGACAAAAAATCCAACCATGTTAAGGGTTGGTGTGGCTCAGGCCGGGTGCGATCCCCGGGTGATTTTGACGGCTTTGATGCCCCTGAGTCACGGTTTCTCAAGCCATAGGTTAATCGCGTAGCCAACAGGTCCCGCACAAATTAACAAACAAAAAAAAAATATATTAACTCTTATGGTTTAACACTCCCTACATATTCTGAAACTTCCATTTTGATCCCATCATTTCTCCATTGTGGAGCCCTAAGAATCCTTTCTTCAAAAGTCATGCACTCTAATTGTTCTTCTTCATGTTCTGTATGTTGAACTACATCTACTTGGTTTGTTTCCTCATCAGACACTTCTTTTTGTATTATTCTCTAACTATCCAACATGTTTGTAAGATATTCTATTTGCTTTTGGAGGTTTTTCATATCTCTACATATCTAAGAAAGAATTTGTCTTCCTCTTCCTCTCCCAGCCATCTTCCTACTCTGATACCAGATGATGTACCCAATAAACTTTGATTCATTCACAAGATCTAAAATCCATGAAAACACATGACAATGGAAAATAGTTCTCTTTTATTCCTTCTCGATCCTAACTATTACAATGGAATTTCAACCCCTTATAATTATTATCTGATATTTTTGAAAACAACTAATTTTAGAAAAAACAAATAAGTTTAGAAAAATTTTGCATGACTCTAAAACTAAAAATAACTAAAATCTAATTAGAGAGACACTATTTTTAAAATCTCTTTTCATATTAGGTGCATAAACTAAGAGATAACTCATAATTAGTAATTTAAAATTTCCTGTAAAAACACTAAAACCCCAATTCTAGGTCTTATATGAAGGAATTTGGCCCAGGAAAAGTGTCCAAACTATCTATCCAATAAAAAAGATCAGATATGGAAGTGAACTCTTCCATATGCAATTTCTTGTAAAATTTCATCCCAAACAAATAACCAAGTTAGAATTTATGATCCTCCAAAATACTTGCATCACAAACTTATGACTAATACATTTACCAAGATTGTAATATCATCCATTTGTATGATACTGAGAGTAAACTGTATCTATTGCCTATTCATATTACTCAATAGGTTTTTTCCCTAAAATATATAAGACAAAGGTTTAGAGAAAAAATTCAAAAAACATTGTTTATCTTACCAATTCAAATTTTCACATCTATTGTTGAGAGTAAGAGTAAGTCTGCACTAGATAATGTAGATAAGTAAATTTCTTTTCTTGGTTTTTAAAAAGGTTATATTTGGAAATATGATGCTCATAATGTTATTTCAAAGAAACTCAAATTTTTTAAAAAGGTTATATTTGGAAATATGATGCTCATAATGTTATTTCAAAGAAACTCAAATATTTTAATTTTGAACGTATCGACATCACACACTAATACTGAAATTGAATTTATGGAGGATTAAATACATGGGAAGATTTGAATTAGTTAATGGAAATTGAATTTATGGAAGATTAAATACATGGGAAGATTTGAATTAGTTAATGGTTATGCAAGTGATAGCATGTCATTTGAAATTGAATTTATGGAGGATTAAATACATGGGAAGAGGTGAATTAGTTAATGGTTATGCAAGTGAAGTGATAACATCTGATTTGAATAAATAAGTGAAAATAGAGGGAATATTTAATATGGTTTTTAATGCAATTTAAAATATTGTTGATTTTGAATGAAACATAATCATTATAAGCCAATTGTGAAGTGGTGTAGACTAAGTGGTTGAGAAAATGATTAGTGTGGAAATTAGAATTTAAAAAAAAAAAATGAAAAAAAAATATTATAAATAAAGATTGAAAAAGTTAATTAAGAACCAAATTAAATTCTTGGGAAATATCAAGTGCTTTGAATGATAAATCATCAAATCCGGTTATTTTTGTGAAAAAAATCAACATATTTGAAAATTTTAGAGCCAAAACACATCAAATAATAGAACCAACGCACCCTATGGACCACAATATACTCCACTCTTTGGGATTTCTAAAATATTCGGGAAGTCAAAAGAAGTAACCCTAAAAAGTGAACATTCTTATTTTGAGATTTCACCAAAATAATTCAAAAATTCTTTGGGATTTCTAAAATATTCGGGAAGTCAAAAGAGGTAACCCTAAAAAGTGAACATTTTTATTTTAAGATTTTACCAAAATAATTCAAAAATTATGAAGGGAAGTGTGTATCTATTTTAAATTAAAGAATTGAAACATTAATTGATGTACAATGAAAAAATTGAGCTTCAATGATGACTAAAATAAATATGTATCCATGTTCATGGAGGGCCAATATTTCCATTTATTCAACTTTAAACTAAGTTCAAGAAAATAAAAGAAGATAAATCATTAAAAAACAACCTTTTGAACACAATAAATATTCTTAATCAAATATCTTTTAAAAATACAATATGAAACTCATTATTCAAAATAAAAAAAAATAAGATAAATCATTAAAAATAAACACGATACATATTTTTAATCAAATCTCTTTTAAAAATACAATATGAAACTCATTATTCAAAATTAAAAAAAAAAATTAAGAAAATGTTCTAGATTGTATTAATAACGTTCTCAAGTTCATAAGTTCATGATATTTGAGTAATTAATATTGCAAGTGTGAAACATGACAAGACAGAAAATAAGAATACCAATATATAATCAATAAGATAACATATTCAGAGGGAAAATAACAATATGGATATATAATACTAGTAGTAAGGATTTGTAAAAATCAATAAGAAGACATTTAAAATATATATATATTGTTGCATTAAAAGACTAGTAATTACAAAAAGTCTTATCATAGTCTTGAAATTTATTATAAAAAGAGAAATTGCAATCATTGATAAAACAGGGGACGAATCATGTTTGAAAAGAAAACATGAAAGCCATAGAAATACTCTAAAGAGAAGGGATCGAGCAATAGAAAGACTATTGAAGAAAGTTTTTTTTCTCAGTCTACCAATAATATCATTTTCCATGCTAATTTTTTTAAATTCAGTATTTAACCGTTTTATGTTGCACATGTAACAGTTTCCAAATTTACACATTATGAAAAGGGTAAACACCCTTATTAGTCCCTGTAGAAGGACTCTAGCATTAGATTCAACATTGAACAACTATTAGTTTAAGTTGACTTTTAATATATTTATTATATCCCTAACTTTATCCTATAGTTTGTAATTTTTTTTTAAATATTTAAAAAAAATCAATTATTTACAATTTTGTTGGTTTTTATGTTTGAAGTTTTATTACAAGTTTCGCTAATCCCAATGTATTTTCCATTCACTTATTCATTATCGTAACTTAGTTCCAATGTATTTTTTTCATTCACTCATTCACTGCTCTTTCACTATTGTAACTTTTTATCGTAACTTTTTAGGATGATTTCCAATATGCAATTTTGTCAGTCACGCAAATTTCAATTTCTTTTAATGTGAGGGATTTAAATTAGTATGACAAATTCACGCAAATTTCAATGTCTTTTAATGTGAGAGCTTAATGTGAGGGATTAAAATTAGTATGAAAAATACGGCTAGTGTCTGCCCTACTCTTTCTCCTACATTTTCCATATGCATCATGTCCTCTTCCTCTTGCATCTCATGCATACACATGTCCTCTCCCTCCTACATTTTCCATGCATGCAGGCACATGTCCTCCTTAGATAGAAGTGTAGACACATGTCCTCTTCCTTCAGCATTTTCCATGTATGCAGGCACATGTCCTCTTCCTCTGACATTTTCTATCTTCACAATTGTTATCCATTTCATATGTTTTTTCCTTAATCTATACATCAATGTCATCAATGTCAGATAAGGAGGAACTCACAACGATAGTAGTTGAGGAAGTCATGTAGCCACAAAGTCATACAAGTTGTGAGGAAGTCAGGAAGTCAGGATGCTAGAAAGCCATAATTGGCTCAAGGCCTTGTAGAAAGAAACCTCATTCTTGGTAGATATCTCTTATGTCTCTGCACATTTAAAACATAAGATGATGAATTATGGAGACCATTAATGTGGTTTTACAAGAACATTGTTTGTTTTTTCCAACTCGTCTTTTTGAAAAGCTTCACCCTAAGTTTTTACTCGACAAGCATGTGGTAGATTGGGACATGCCCTACCCAAAAATCCATAACAAAAAAAAAGAGAGAGCGTTGTTGGGGTAGGTTATTAGTATTGGAGGTGTAGTACATATAGCCTATCAGTTACCGCTACTTACCACTATTGATATTGAGGTGGGTCACTCAATGCCTTCCTTCCATCAGTAGCTACCACTGTGGGATGGAGGTACAATTACACCTCATAAGCATGTAGATTGTGATATTATAGAGCACCATTGAAGAAAAATTCTTGTCTGTGCCCAACTAAGTAAGACCACTGAGCCGATCTGAGAAGGAATGAACATGGCGAATCTCACTTATATATGATGCTATGCTCGAATTCAAAGGGATACATGGCTGGTTGTTAGGATGTATGCTCACTGAGGTTGCGTAGCTTATTTCTGAGCTAATTAGTGAGATTATTTTGCTATGGAATTAATTCCTTTCCTGTCCGACTTATATTGGAGTTGCTAACAAGATGTCCTAAGATACTATCTGCAAATACTATAGAAAGGAAAACATATAAGGCTAGTTTATTGATTAAGAATTCACCAGGATACAGTGAGATGTCATTAGGTAAATCATCTTAAAATCATTGTGCTTGTATTAGAAATCACAACAAAGAAATGCATTGCAACTATGTTTGAGAAATCATCTTGGAGAATAGTATATCACCTTAAAGGAAGGCAGCCGACATCTAGATAAAATCTAATATTGTATGGTGATGGCATGGCGACTGTATCGATCTCATCCATCCAGGGTTGGAATTTGGAAACAGTTTCACTATCAATTTGAAGGTTTAGATGAGAAAGAACCCATTTCATTGTTTCTGTTATAATGGATGATTATAACAACTAAATATTTATTTTTCATTAAAATTTGAGTTAATGGATAATTTGACCATGGAATTTTATCATTGTCCTTGACTAAATAAAAGATATTTAATCATAAATACTACATTTAATCATAATTACTAGGCTTCTAATCACTATGAGAGAAAATTATATCATTGCAGATAATATAATCACCATGCTTCACCTTATAGAATATAATGATTGTGCTTGTGATATAAAGAATATAGTTGTGCTACAGAGAATATAATCACCATGCTTCACTATGATTGAATATAGGATTAGTCCTAAATTGATAATATTTTTTGTGCTTTACCGTGCTTATATCACAACGGAGAGAGTTTCCAACCCATTTGTGTCTTCTTGGAGTGACTAGCCAGAGAGACGAGATATTGTACGGAGAGAAGCCTTCCATTCATCAATTTCTTGTCAGTTGTATCTCCCACACCTCTCATGCTCTTCAAATGCTTCAACAAATGGGCTTCCATGAGATTGATCTGGGTGACGAACTTACGAAGGAGCCATAAATTTGCAAAGGATATTCAGAATGAATTTGAAATGTCATTACTTGGAGAACTTTCCTTCTTTTTGGGTCTTCAAATATGTCAAACCAACCAAGGCATTTTTATTTCTCAAACCAAGTATATCAGATAAATGCTTAAGAGGTTCGGAATGGAAGATTTCAAACTTATCAATACTCCTATGCACACCAATTGTAAGATCAGTAAAGATGATGATTCAAATTCTACATATTAGAGGCAGTACATGTCAATGATTGGCATCTTATTTTATGTGACAACATCCAGACTAGATATAATGCAGGAAGTTGGACAGGTGGTACAATTTCAATAAGCACCAAAGGAATCACATGTTCTAGCAGTAAACAAGATATTGAGATATCTCAAGGGTACAAAAGAGTTTGGATTATGGTGTCTGTTAATGCCGACATTTTTCTTTGGTTAGAACCTTTTTAGTTGAGTCATGGCTTGTGTGTCAAAGTACGTGAGGTCATGTACTTAACAATAGAAGGGTCGAATTCAGCAAGTGGTCGGTTGGCCCTTGGAAACAGGAAGGGATGTCAGAGTCGAAACATGTGTAAATGGTACAGGTATGTTGTTCCTAGAGAGTCGGGTCATATTAAAAAGGGAGTCGCTATGTGCCCCAGGTCGAGTCAATTAGTTAATATAAGTCACGTTGGCAAGTGCAGTAACCATTATCATCTCAATATGAAGTTCGGGAGAATGAAAAATCTCGAAGTTTGTATCATGTATGCCCTGTAGCCCTTATCGCCTGTACTTTACACGTGGGGATGTACCATGGAAAATCTGCAGTTTGATTCGAAACATCCAGTCACCATGAATTCAGTGTTGCCTGTCACGATTCCTCCTTCTGCCTGATCTGTTATAAATTCCAGATTCTCTGCACCCATTTTATTCGTGAAATCAGATTCATGCTCTGTCTATAAATTTTCTCGCAAGCCTAGGTTGATTAAATTCTCCGCCTTGGGCATTCGTCGGATCCACCACGCGTAAGATAAATAGTGGTCGCGCCATGGAGACCTCCCAAAACATAAGGAAGGGTGTGCTAAGTGGAATAATCGTCAGGCCCGAGCCCCAGAGCGTCTGGGATTTGTTCTCACTCGCAACAAGAATCCCCAAGGATACAAAGGGAGTTTTCCCTTTACCTGCGAAAACGATGATATCACACTGCACAGGACTCGGAGTGGAAGGACCTGCGCAAAAAGGAAACATATTAGAATCCCTGTCTCCCTAACAGAAGATACCTCGGAGAAGGGGTGGGCCAAAGAAGAATAAGGAAGCTGGGGAAACCCGAATCCCAGACGAGCCGTGCACAAGATCAGTTGCTGAAAATTTACTTATGCGCGTTTTTTGGCTGGAACCTGTTGAAGGTACAAATCGATAAAGTGGGAGAAAAATGAGGAGGATGGATTCCGCGGGTACAGACGATCAAGAGCCATCTCAGCAGCTGAAGCAGGTGAAACTATCTATCGTCGAACTTTACCAAGAAAACAGGGAGCTGAGATAACAACTAGCGACAAAGACCATTGAAGTGTCAGCAATGCAAGGCCGTGAAGGGAACGTGACGTGGCTCAAAATATAGCTCAGAGAGCCGCATGATACAATCGTAAAGCTGCGTGAAGCACAAAGGCTATCAGAAGAAAGGTATGCGAAGCATTCCATAGAATGTGAAGCGGACGAGGGGAAATCCCGCGTAGCTCTCGTCAGCGAGAAGAAGAAACAAGATTAGATGAGTTCACTCCTGTATCTGCAAACAGAAAAAAAATATTGGCAGTTTTGAAGGAGGCATCGCCCTAAGGCATTTTTTCATTTTGATAATGGCCATGACAGTCAGCAGCCACTTGTCGTGCACATTCCCCCAACAAATGAGCGTGCGATAGAAATCAAAGTCATTACCAGATAGCTGGATTCTGACAAACACTTGTCTGTTTAGATATATGATTGAAGGAACACATTGACACATCATTCTCTAATGACGAGACCTGATTGGTAACTGAATCCCCATGACAGATTACAAATAGTCATGATGTAGCCAGATGTATTTGTTGTCTATTTTTGGAAAAGCATCATGCGAAGAGTCATTTAATGCAGAGAGTCAGTTTCCAAGTTTTTAGAGATATTAGTTAGAAGAGTAGGGAATCCCAAGCGATGTCGTCTCCTATATATTTTATCTTTTCAATGTAAGCTAGGTTGGTTGGAAAAATTAGTATAGACAGTGTCTATTGAATGTAATTTGAGTTCGATTGAAATTTAATGCAAAAGTCCTAAAGTTTGATGAAAAGATTCTAATTGTAGCATTCAAATGTATTGTTTCCTTTATTTGAGTATGCACTTCCTATACTCTTTATTCATATCTATTTCTGTCTAAATAGGAACGTATTTTCGAATCTGGGATTCACTGCGTAGTGCCCTGGGATTCATGCCATTTAGACAAAACATTTTCCTCCAAGTTAAACTCTGAATACATCCTGAGCGGTGCTCTGAGTTGCTTTCTGTTTTTTCTCCCTACCTCATACAACGATTTCACACTAAATAATGTTGCTTGCTTAGCCTTTATCCTCTCAAGTTCAGTCACAGAGTCATTTATTTATATCATTTTCTCGAACCGACTCCATAGCCCAATGTCTTACTCTCTTGCACAAACATAATGAGAACCCATTATTTCAAAGGTGTCGAGCCCTCTCGAGGTTTGAAATGCTAGTTTCAAGTCTCAAAGTTGGTTGAAATAGTTACCTCCGTCCTCTATTTATCAGGCGAATAGATTTACGGAGAGCTAACATTCTGGTGTTGCTGTCAGGGACGGAATTGAATAAATGCTCCCTGGGAGAAAAACTAAAGTTACAGTTTTGACCCCTAAGGGTAACAGAGGGACAAACATCTACACTGGTTGAAAACCTTTACCCTGGTGACCCCAGTCAAAAAGACCAATAGCACCAAGTAGCGCATTTCAGGAATCCTAGCTCCAAAGATGATCTATACTAGAGAAAATATTGACCCAAATCCTATAGAGCCTATGTACGACCCTGAGAAAATTATGTGCAGGACTATAGAGAAATTGCCAGACTCCTTTTATTACCTGGACAAAATCCTGTCCTTACCCAAAGACGGCGCACAAATCATTGACGACCTTGAGTTTGACAAATTCTTTGAACAAACCCTGTTCAGTTCTAAGTCGAAAACCAACTTGGATGAGATAGTTTTCAACCAGAAGAGATTCCAAGACTTAGTATCTAATAATATCCCTCAAATCCCCAACCCTCCTAAAGCCATGACCACCAGATTCACCCCCCTTTCTCTTCCAGCCCAACTGCATGATTTGACCCAAAATTACAGCTAGAGGATTAAGCTCTATGATGTTTAAGGGAACGTTTCAGCGTAGAGGCATCTAGATTGGTTCAACGATTTCGTCGACCTAGAGGAGGTGGACTATGCAGACGTGAAAACGAGGTTGTCCGCACAGAGTTTTTCAGGGGAGGTGAGGAAATGGTTTAAAGCCCTCCCGGCTGCAAGCAATCGAGACTTCGTCGTTTTCGAGATGTCTTTCATTACTAGATGGGTCGAAAAGAAGAACCCCTTGCAGTTGTTAACAAAATAAAATAATATGAAGAAGGCGTAGGAGGAGACGATGCAAGAATTATTAGCCTGCTTCATGAAGGTTTATAACTCGATTCCTGCGGAAGTCCATCCACCCCCTAGAGCTGTGCAGTTGTGATATGTTGAATCCTTCCACAATGATTTTTCCTTGCTGTTGAGAGAAAGAAGATCAACAAATCTAGATGCAATAATGAGAAACGTGATTGAAGTCGATATAGATATGATGGCGTCGGGGAAAATCAAATAGAGATTCAACAGAGGCGATAAGAAACCCCAAGAATACGCACAGTCATTGACATCTTGGTCCGTAGACGACAAATTCGATTTGATGATGAAGACGATGGAGAAACTTATGGAGAGAATGTCTGTGGGAAACAGACCTATCGCCCGAGAACAACAGGACCCCCAGCCCAGGAATCATAACTTTAGAAGGGGTCAAGTTCCTCAGATCAGACAGAGGGAGTAGAGAGACCAGGGAAACCAACAAACAAGGCTTTTGTTCTAGAACAATTACATGGACAAGGATTTTGGTCATATGTTCAAAGAAAAAATGCATTGTTGCGACGACAAGAACCTACGCGTGTTTTTAACAAAGAGAGAACATGATTGATAGATGAGCCAAAATGATGATTTTATGTTGGAGACAAATGATGCACTGTTTGGGGAAATAGATGATACGTTGTCCTAGGAAACATAAGAGTTTAGGAAGGGTTACTAGAACGCCATCATGTAGTTTCAGAAGAAATATAACCTCAGGAACAAGGAGGTGGACACTGAAGCTCAATAGACTAAACCCATAAGGAAACCTCCGACGGACACCCCTTCAAAAATTTGACCAAGATCGAACAACACGACTAAGGATGCGACTGAAAAAACAAAGTTGAAGGAGGAGGCCCCGAAGAAAACATCGGAAGCAAGCTGAGAAGTAGGCGGAAAAGAGGTAGAGAAGGCATGCCCCCGTTTTAGCTTTGAGCATGAAATGGCCAAGATCAAAATCTATGTTCCCTTTAACGAACTTATTAGAAAGGGTGAATATCGAGAGAAAATTATTAAAATGCTAAAAATCAGAGGGACCCCCGATACTTTGAATGTCCAAGACGATCACCCTGCTATTCTATTTTGTCCTCACATTGAAGAGACAAGTGATACTGAGGACGTCCCTTCATTCTACGTCAGTCTAAAGGTCCATGACATGACTCTGCATAACACCATGTTGGATTCAGGTGCGTCGCACAACTTCATGTCGAAGGTGATCATGGACGAATTGGGTTTGGACATCACCAGGCCCTATAAGGACCTTTTCTATTTTGATTCGAGAAAATTCAAGTCCCTGGGCCTCATAAAGGACGTGGTCATGTAATTGGCCCAAATTCCTTCAAAGAACATGGTTATGGATGTGGTCAAGGAAGACATACCCCCTATGTTTGGCATGTTGTTGTCCAGGTCATGGGCTACGAAGTTAAAGGGGACCCTGCAAATCGACATGTCATACGCCACCATTCCTATCTTTGGCCAGGATAGACGGTTGTATAGAGAAGTGTTGTTGAAATACATGGTAAGTAGTAATACACAACCGAATAACCATCCTATATACTCCGTCGACATTGAGGTTGGTTCCTCTATATTCTACAATGACTTGAGCTTTGAAGAGGAGGAGCCGACAACCATCATGACAGCCGATGAGGACACCGCATGGCAAGCAACAGAGTGCGTCGACCCAAAGAATCGCGCAAAAAATGAGATATGGAACATGAGTTTTGATGGTGTTGTCAGTAAGGAAGGATCAGGTGCTGATGTATGGATAAGCCCCCCTGAGGTGGGAAAAAAGATGTGATCATACAAGCTCATTTTCTAATGTACAAACAACATGGCCGACTATGAGGCACTGATCTTGGGCCTAAATGTTTTGAAAGAACTAGGCGCGAAGAGGATAGCTGATCCGGATTATTTTCGGCACGAAATGAGAGCGGAGATATAATAAAGAAATGCACAGAGATATCATGTATATCCAGTAATATAACATAAATATATTAGAGATGCAACCATAAACACAGAGATACAGTAATACACGATTTCTATTAATGAAAGAAATGTACAGAGACTGTAAAAATACAGAGTGAAAGACTCGCTAGAATGGTGGCAGCT
>ML779444.1:1688213-1715541 GCA_009831015.1 Picea engelmannii
GCCAAAAGTCATGTGGGCCCCGTTTGGGTAAGTTGGTGCATCAACTTCCCGGGGTCGTAACTTTTGCATACGATCTCCGTTTTAGGCGTGTGATAGCTCGTTGGAAAGGTATCGTCGAGGATATTCATTTTGGGGCCTCAATTATGCCTTTGGCTATCATTGAGAACCTCGATCTCGAAAAAACTTCATTTAGGCCCTCAAAATGGCCCCGGAAGCGAAAACCTGCTAAAAATAGTAAATTGCCAAAATGGCCAGAAAACTGTTTTGAGCCATTTGGAAAAGGTGGGTGGCCCCCGATATCCACCTGGATCAATAACAGTGTGAGGAGACTCCGAGATGATTATAAACCAGGTGAAAGGAATATATCAGTCCAAACACCCCAGGCTGAGAACATACATAAATTTGGCGTTGGAACTCCTCGAATAATTTTCAAAGTACGATCTATATGCTATCCCAAGAGAGAAAAATAATATCGTCGATGCGTTGGCCACCTTGGCCTTGGTTTTTAAAATCCCTATATTCCCAAACATAAAATACGAGATCAAATTCAAACACAGGCCGACAATGCCCGATAATATCAAACATTGGCAGGTTTTTGAGGATGACAAATATGTGTAGAGATTTCTTCAAATGAGTGACGAGTTCGCTAACATAAACATTGATGACAAGTGTTGCTGCTACAAATACAAGAGTGTGGTTGCACAGAGTAATAAAGACCCTTTCCAGAACCAAATAGTGGGAAGGGACAGAGTACAATTGAAGAACAACATCATCCCAAAGGGGCTAGTTCCATTGGAAAAGTTGTTTGACGAAAATGACATGGCTAGAAATCCCAAGATCATTGCAAATGATGAGGATGTCGAAGAATGAAACATCGGGACTGAGGAGAACCTGAAAATAATCAAATTGTCGAAAACACTCCGTCTAGAGCTCAAAAGGGACTACATAAAGCTCATGAAGGATTTCCCAGATGTTTTCTCTTGGAGTTATGATGACTTGAAGGTGTATGACACTAAAGTGATCCAACACATCATCCTTCTCAAAGAATACCAAAGTTCATTCAAAAAGACGTTGCGACGGATAAATCCCCTACTACTTTCACTAATCGAAGAGGAGGTAAAGAAACTCTTCGAAGCTAAAATTATCATTTCTTTAAGGTTTTCTGAGTGGGTGGCCAACTTGGTATTGGTTAGAAAAAAGAGAGGTGAGATAAGATTGTGTGTGGACTTATGAAACTTGAACAAAGTGTCCCTCAAGGATCACTACCCTCTTCCTAAAATAGACTATATCCTGCAAAAGGTGGTGGGGTCCTAGAAGATGTCCATTGTAGATGGTTTTTTCGGGTTATAACTAGATCATGGTACTCTTGGATGACAGGGAAAATACGACCTTCACGACACTATGGGGGATGTTCATGTATGACAAGATGCCTTTCGGCCTGATGAATGTTGGTGCCACTTTCCAGAGGGAAATGGACATAGAATTTGTTGACGAAAAGGACAATTTTGTTGTGATCTATTTGTATGACATCACGGTATAGTCTGCCTCCAACGAAAAACACCTCGAGCATCTGAAGAAAGTTTTCCAGAAGTGCATGAACTTCAACATATCACTGAATCCGAAGAAATCACATTTCAGGATGGAAGAAGGGAATCTATTGGGGCACATTATATCGAAAGAGGGCATCAAGATAGACCCCAGTAGGGTTGAAGCGATCCTGAAAATTGACACTCCGCACAGTAAGAAGAAAGTGCAATCCTTCCTGGGAAAAGTAAAATTTTTGAGAAGATTCATCCCGAACCTGGTAGAGATTATAAAACATATCACCTGCATGCTCGGAAAGGGGAACGAGATCAAATAGAACTCAGAATCCAGTAATTCATTTGAATATATCAAGGTGGCACTGAATAGATCTCATGTGCTAGCCATTCCAGACTTCATGAAAGATTTCATCCTCTTTTCATTCACCTCAGAGCATACGATTGTCGGTGTGCTGTTGTAGAAAGACGAGCAGAACTTTGAGAATCCCATAGCCTATTTCAGCCGAACGCTGAGGGATGGTCCACTAAAGTATGAAATTATGGAGAAACAAGCATACGCCTTAGTGAAGGCCCTAAAGGAGTTGATAACGTACATATTACACTCCCACATTATCTCTTATGTGCCCAACAATTTGGTTAAGGATATCCTGACTCAGCCTGACCTAGAGGGAAGGAGAGGCAAATGGATAGAGGCCATGCTGGAATATGATCTCGAAATCAATCCCATGAAGTTGATTGAAGGTCAGGGCCTTGCAAATTTGATGGTGCAGTAGGACTACGATGCTATGGGGATAAACTTCATCGTTGATCTGTCAGAGAATCCTTAGGACTAAACAATTTCATAGGTATCTCAAGATTTCGTAAATTCGTCGTGGTATACAGACATCATATATGTGATAAGGAACCTGCAAGCCCCTCCAGGTTTAATTAAGACCAAGGCTATATTTCTAAATCTCAAAGCGGTTAAGTTCTACATCCTGGATAGTTTACTATACTGGAAATATCCCGAAGGGATATTGCTGAGTTATTTGTTGGAAAACGATGCGAAGCAAGCCATAGAAGAATTTCACAAAGGCGATTGTGGAGGGAACCATTACTAGAAAACCACCATGCACAAAATCCTGAGAGAGGGTTACTATTGGCCTACAATCTTCTTGAATGTTTATAAAGAAGTCTCTGGCTGCCATGAGTGTCAGATTTTCGATTGGAGAAGGAAGCTATAGTCCTTGCTACTAAATCTGAACGCAGTTGAAGTGCCTTTCATGTAGTGGGGTTTGGATTTCATAGGGGAAATAAATCTGCCATCCTTAGCGCAACTAAAATGGATACTCATGGCCACAGAGTACTTCACGAAATGGATAGAAGCAGTCCCCACGAAGCAAGCTATCGATGCAGTCATCATCCAATTTCTGGAGACAAATATCTTATCAAGATTTAGATTCCCTGTCCAGATCATAACCGACAACGCAGTCGCATTAAAGTCCAATAATATGGAGAAGTTTTTTCAGCATTAAAATATAACCCTGGGGCATTCTACAATGTACTACCCACAAGGAAACGGGTTAGAAGAATCATCAAATAAAAGCCTGACAGGATCATCAAAAGACTCCTGCAAGACGATAAGAAAGCTTGGTATAAAAAGATGATTTATGTGGTGTGGACAGACCGTGTTACCACCAAGAATTCTATCTCGGCGTCACCTTTCCAGATTGTATACGGTGCAGACGCAATTTTCCCTACCTCTCTGGGGCTGCACGTCAGAAAGTTGTTGCAAGAGAAGGAGGTCGAGCCAGATGACGCGCATAGGAGAATAGATCAGTTAATTCACACACAGAAGATGAGGGAACAGGTGTACAATCAATCGCAGTTCCACCAGGAGAGGATGAAGAAATCCTTCGACAAAATTATAAGAACGAGGAGTTTTAGTTGGCAGATCTGGTTTTGAAATGGGACGTGAGAAATGAAGATAAGGGAAAGCATGGAAAGTTCGCCAATATTTGGATGTGTCCTTTAAAAATTGGTGCATATCACGAAAATAATTCTTATTTTCTGGAAGAATTAAATGGAGAGTCTGTTGGTTGGGGGCTTGTGAACGACAGGTTCCTCAAACGCTATCTGATGAAGTAAATTTTGTTTGATTCACATGCCACTGTAAATAGTCATTTTGTTTTGTGTTGAGTCAATAAGTCTAGCAGAAAATTGAAGCCTGAGGTGAAGGCCCTGAATTTGTGTTGAGTCTATTTAGGAAATGCGCCGATAGGTTTAGGTTGCATCTTTTTTTTTTACATGTCATATGTCTGAAAACTGAATGAGGCCCAATGGTTAGGCACCTAGTCTATTTTTCTTTGCTACCTCACAGGGAGGATAGAACCGCCATTTTTCTTTGGTTAGGATCATTTTAGTCGAGTCATGGGTTGTGTGTCAAAGTATGTGAGGTCAGGTACTTAACAATAGAAGGGTTGAAGTCAGCAAGTGACCGGTTGGCCCTTGGAAATGGCAAGGTATGTCAGAGTCGAAATATGTGTAAATGGTACGGGTATGTCATTCCCAGAGAGTTGGGTTATATTAAAAAGGGAGTCCCTACATGCCCCAGTTCGAGCCAAGTAGTTAATAGAAGTCACGTCGACAAGTACAGTAACCATTATCAGTTCATTATGAAGGCCAGGAGAATGAAAAATCGCGACATTCGTATCATGTATGCCCTGTAGCCCTTATCGCCTGTAATTTACACGCGAGGATGTGCTATGGAAAATCTACAGTTCGATTCGAAACATCCAATCACCATGAATTCAGTGTTCCTTGGCACGATTACTCCTTCTGCCCGATCTGTTATAAATTCCATATGCTCTGCACCCATTTTATTCACGAAATCAGATTCATGCTCTGTCTGTAAATTTTCTCACAAGCCTAGGTTGATTGAATTATCGGCCTTGGGAATTCATCGGATCCACCACACGCAAGATAAATAACGGTCACACCATGGAGACCTCCCAAAACATAAGGAAGGGTGAAATAAGTGGAAGAATCCCTAGGCCCAAGCCCTAGAGCATCTGGGATTCATTCTCACTCGCAACAGGTGTCCCCAAGGATACAAAGAGAGTTTTCCCTTTACCCGTGGAAACAATGATATCACACCCCGTGGAACCCGGAGTGGAAGGACCTGTGCAGGAAGGAAAGATATTAGAAGCCATATATCCCCAAAAAAAGATACCTCGGAGAAGGGGCATACCAAAGAAGAATAAGGAAGTTGGGGAAACATGAATCCCAGACGAGCCACGTGCAAGATCGGTTACTAAAAAATCACTTATGTGCGTTGTTCGACGGGAACTTGTTGAAGGTAAAATCCGAGAAAGTGGGAGCAGAACGAGGAGGATGGATGTTGTGGGTACAAATGATCAAGAGCCATCTCAGCAACTGAAGAAGGAGAAACTATCTATCGTCGAACTATACCAGGAAAATAGGGAGTTGAGACAACAACTAGAGACAAAGACCATTGAAGTGTCAGCAGTACAAGGCCACGAAGGGAATGTGACGTGGCTCAAAATACAGCTCAGAGATGCACAAGATACAATCATATAGCTTTGTGAAGCACATAGGCTGTTAGAAGAAAGGTACACAAAGCATTCCAGAGAATGTGAAGTGACCGAGGAGAAAGCCCACGCAGCTCTCGCTGATTCAGATTATTTTCGGCACGAAATGAGAGTGGAGATATAATAAATAAATGCACCAAGATATCATAGATATTCATTAATATAATAGAAATGTATCAAAGATGAAACCATAAACATAGATATACAATAATACATGATTTCTATTAATGAAGGAAAAGTACAGAGACTATAAAAATATAGAGTGAAAGCCTCGCTAGAATGGTGGCAGCTTATCTCTGAGAAGAGATGCGACGACTACTCTCATTCGCAAGAAGATGACTACAATGAGGCTATGAAGGCATTTTTACAATAAACAAGAATGACAAAAACCATTGACATCCAAAAACCTAACCCTAGGAGATGAAGCGCCAAAAGTCATGTGGACCCCTGTTTGGGTAAGTTGGTGCATCAACTTCCTGGGGTCGTAACTTTTGCGTACGATATTCATTTTAGGCATGTGATAGCCCGTTGGAAAGGTATAGTCAAGGAGATTCATTTTGGGGCCTCAATCATGCATTTTTATATCATCAAGTTGGGTTGATCCTGAAAAACCTTCATTTAGGCCCTTAAAATGGCCCTGGAATTTAAAACCTGCTAAAAATAGTCAATTGCCATAATTGCCAGAAAAATGTTTTGAGCTAGTTGGAAAAGGTGGGTGGCCACCAATATCCACTTGGATCACTCGCCAGCGAGAATAAGAAACAATATTAGCTAATTTCGTTCATGTATCCGCAAACAGAAAGAAAATATTGACAGTTTTGAAGGAGACATCTCCCTAAGACATTTTGTCATTTTGAAAACGACCATGACAGTCAGCAACCACTTGCCTCACACATTCCCCCAGCAAATGAGTATGTGACAGTATTCAAATCTATTATTAGCCAACAGGATTATGACAAACACTTGTCCCTTCAAATATCTGATCGAAGGAACGCATTGACACATCACTCTCTAATGATGAGACCCGATCAATAACCGAATCCCCGTGGGGGACAAATAGTAACGATGTAATAAGATGTATTTGTTGTCTATTTTTGGAAAAGAATCATGCGAAAAGTCATTTAGCACAAATAGTCATTTTCCTAGTTTTTAGAGATATTAGTTAGAAGAGTAGGGAAGCCCAAGCAACACCCTCGCCTATACATTGGATCGTTTCAATGTAAGCCATGATGGTTGGGAAAATTAGTATAGACAGTTTCTATTGAATGTAGTTTGAGTTCAATTGAAATTTAATGCAAAAGTCCTGAAGTTTGATGAAAATATGTTAATTGTAGCAGTCGGGTTTATTGTTTCCTTTATTTGCATACGTACTTCATGTACTCTTTATTCATATCTATTTCTATCTAAATAGGAACACATTTTCTAACTTGGGATTCACTGCACAGTGCCCTGGGATTCATGCCATTTAGATAAAACGTTTTCCTCCAAGTTAAACTCTGAATTCATCCTCAACGGTGCTCTGAGTTGCTTTCTATTTTTTCTCCATGCCTCATACAACGATTTCAAATTGAATATTATTTCTCACTTAGCCTTTATCCTCTCAAGTTCAGTCACCGAGTCATTTATTTCTATCATTTTCTCAAACCGACTCCATAGCCCAAGGTCTTACTCTCTTGCACCAATATAACCAGAACCCATTATTTCAAAGGTGTTAAATCTAACCAACAACTTTAAAGCCATATTCCGTGCTGATATAGTGTCTCCCGAGAGAGCCCTCTCCAGGTATGAAAGGCTAGTTTTGGGTCTCAAAGTTGGTTGAAATAGTTACCCTCGTCGTCTGTTTATCAGTCGAACAAATTTACTGAGTTAATAGTGTCCAAAATGAAAATATCTATCACTTGTTTCCTACACAGATGCATATTGGGAAGGTTGCATTGATGACCGAATAAGTACGAGCGGAGCAACGTTCTACTTGGGTGAGTGTTTGGTATCTTGGATAAGAAAGAAAAAATCATCAATATATTTGTCTACACACAAAAAAGATTATATGGCAGCAAGAACATGTTTTACAGTACATGAACTATGGATGAAACAAAGTTTGACTGATATACAGGTTGAGTATGATGATCCCATTCCGATATATTGTGATAATACAAGATCCATCATTATCTTAAATAATATAGTGATGCACTCCAAGACAAAGTACATTCCAATCGAGTATCACTTTATACGAGAATAGGTTGCAGAGAAGAACATTTGAGTTGAGTATTTTGGCACCAAAGAACAGATTGCAAACATATTTACAAAACCGCTTCCAAGGGAAGCCTTTGAGTATCTTCGTAAAAAAATTGGCATATTTTCTGCCCCACAATGAATTTTGAATTATATTCTTATATGTCTTAGATTTACACTAGGAAGCACCATAAATATGATAGATTGGTTTGGGGGAGAAGTTTCAGGAAGAGGTCAGTCAGGGGGAGCATCCCTAAGGACAGTGCAGTTAAGAGGAGAAACCCCATCAGGAAGTTACCCTTTACATTGATTTCAAAAGGGGGGAGATTCGTCAGATGCATAGATAGAGAGTTAGATGCTTAGAGAGAGGGAAAAATGACATGTTTCTAGAGGGAGTGATGGTCATAGAGGGAGCATGAGAAATATGTCTTAAGTGTTGAATCATAGTGTTGCCATGATTTCCAAAGGAGGAGATTGTTTATTAATCGGGTTGGTTATCATTGATGTCAACCCTTGAAGTAATTCCGGTAGAAAATTTCCGTAGCCCCAACATTATAGTTAAGGGACTCAATATGTTTTTAGGCATAAAGGTATGAATATCAATATAATTTTAGGTAAAACTATTCTAGATGGATATTACATGTCATGCCATTTTCGGTGATATGTGGAATGACACATAACTCATCACTGTAAGAGATTTATGGCCTTGTGAAGTTGGATAACCATTATGAGTTATCTAGAAGGCCCTCTAAGGTCAAATAAGTCAAATTATTCTAGAAACACCTAGAAGAAGTTGACGAGTCAAAGTGGGTGAAACTAGGAGTTAATCATGGGTTAAGTTGTTTTAATAATAAAATATTTAAAATAAATTAGTTGCAACTATAAGTGGAGAGTTTACTATTTTTGGATAAAGTGGTTATAAGTGGATAAGTGGTTAGAAGTGGGTTAGCCCTAAAAGAAGGAAGTTGGATTAAGTTGGTAAGAAGGTAACCCCTTGAGGAAGCTACATGGAAGTATGAATAAGAGAGAAAGGCTCTCCTATTAGAAAATATTGAGAAAATTGAATATATATTATTGTGTAAGGCTTATTGTAGGTACTCATTGATACATATGAAGTTACACAAGCCATAGGTAGCAAGAAGGGTTGACAGTGAAAGTTTCAGAATTGCAAAAACACTGGAAAAAAAACCCTGGATTTTTAGATGTATGTGGGATGCAGTGGATAAGGGTGCGTATGTACACAGGCTCACAGTATAATAGGGTGAGTACAGTTGGAAAACCCATGAAATATTGAGTTGTTGATGGTTTTAGGTTCTCAGAGTCTGAAAGCAATCTCCTGGGAAGGTCTACATTGATAAGGTACAACATATATATCTACAAGTTTAAAAGGCATGTCTTATTTTTATGAGTAGTTGGATATTTTTTTCTACATGAGATATGGTTATAGGGGTTTGAGGTTTTTCCCTAGAGAGGTTATTGGTTGTATGACACTTATTGTATAATTCATATCTACATAAATACAATGCTGATATATTTGATATTTATCATTGGTACATCTTGTTAGTAGTGAGGGATTTTGTGGTACATAGTTAAGGGTGTTTGGTTGTGAAGTGATTGTGAAGTAGATGTGATGTCAATTGAAAAGTTTGAGGCTGCATATCATTGATGGTTTGATGTCTAGTTCATGTGATATTTATCACACTTGATCATGATTGTACACATATGTATGACACATGACTAGAGAGACATAGATGCACTTGGTTAAGGGATATGTATGGTGATGTATGCATAGTGCACAACTATAGATTGGAAACAATGGCATGTTGTAGGTTTATTTGACAGAGGAAGCAAAGTGTCTGAGTTTTAGAAAAGGTGAAAACCCTATCTTTCAGAAGGTGTACTTAGGATGCAATATATAAAGTCTGCATACATACATAGGCTATAGTATAGAAAGGTCACATACATACATGAGCTGCAACACAGATAGGTCGTGTCCCTATTGGTTTTGTTGGTACAGGATGAGTACAAGTACATGTTGGTTGCGGGTCTATGGCATAGGTTGGTTATAGATTGTTGGCACAGATTGGTACATGTTTATCATGGTATATCTCACTGGGACAATGTGGCAGTGGTTTCATTATTTGACACTTATATTTCAAGGCGGTTGTATGGGGAAAGGATAGGTGGTTTTAACTAGAGAACATACGGGGTTGTAGACTCCTTCTAGTTGTATCTAGAGAATTTGGGAGTTGGATCTTCCCTCGGGTTGTAGCTTGAAAATATATGGGGTCGGAGCCTCCTTCCAGTTGCAGCTGGAGAACAAAGGAAGTTGGTTCTTCCAATGAATGTAATTCTTAGAGACAAATAAGAAAAAACATTATGTCTTTTTCTCCCACATTGGGTTTCCACGTAAAAATATTGGTGTATTATGTATGTGTATTATTGTTCTTTGTCCATTGTTTATTTACTATGCACTTGTTGAATGATAATGGTATATTGATCATAAAGATAAAAACACTTATATATTGTGGTTAAAAAGGAATAAAAATATCTATTACTGATTCACTGCCCCCTCTGAATAATCCAACAACCCCCTTCAGGAAATGGTATCCAAAAATGGTTGAAACAAGACCTATGAATCATGAAGATAATAAGGCTCCACAACCAACAAATTGTAGAAAATATTTATTGTTAGGAAACAATCTTGGAGGAAAAACATTGAAAAATATAATATATGTAGTGGTCATAACTTGATCTAATAAAAAATTATTCCCATTTTTATAACCATAATGTTTCACATCGTGAGTCCATTTAGTAACTAGGTGAAAGTTTCCTTATTGATCAACATTCTTTGACTCTTCAAAATGTTCCAAATTTTCATGAATGTTATAAAAATGAAAACCAACATAGTTGAATTTAGTTGATTGGACTATCTTAATAATCAACCATAGAAAAATTTCATCCACAAAAGTATATTTTTCATATCTCATGAGTTAAAAAATCATATATATATCTTGCTTGATTGATTCTTTGAACAACGATGAATTTAAAAAAAAATATAACTCTAGAAAATTTGCACCAACTGGTAATATTTTCGATAAAAAAATTGTGTTTTGTGGTACTAGTAATGACTTAGAACTTCCTTCTATATCATATTCATAAAAAAATTCTTGATTTTCAAGTAACAATAGTGAATCTGATCTCGCAGATTATGAAACAGATAATATGATATTCTGGTTTCTTTTATCATTTATAACCCTCTAAATTGAATCATAAAACTGGTCACACGGGTAAATAAATTTATGCAAATGAAATGTTGTGGGAAAAATGGCCTGATTTAAATGACATTCCGAGGTATGGATATATTCTATGTTGTTATTGAAGGTCAAAGAAGCTATGTTCCAAATTTCCTCAATAGATTTATTCAATAATTTAATTTTAAAAGCCTTTAGGTCCTTATCAACAAAGTGTTTGAAATTTGTGTATTGTAATTCTAGATGTTGAGAAACTATTGTTATTTTCCTTGAAGCCATCTAATGCTATATAATTAATTTTCTATATAGGTTTTCCAAAAAATAACCCCTTCAAATGATATTACGAGAAAATAAGTTTTTGGTTGAGTAATTCAATATAATCATGTTTGAAAATTTTTATACTTTCACGAAAGGAATTTTTTTTTCTCGAATCTATGCTTTAAATTGGCTTTTTCTCAATTTTCTACAATATTGTGTACATTTTTATTATTTGAATGGTGGAATGAAAAAGACAGTTTCATTATTTTGTTAACATAATATTTATTAATATTCCTTTCTAAAGAAAACACCTTTCGATATTCTATTGGTCTCATGCAACAGAAAATTAAATATTTCAAACTACAAAATTGACTACTTGGTGGAAGACTCAATATTGGAAGTGGTATCTTTGGAAACCAATTTTCAAAAATCTCCAAATTCTCCAATTTGAATAGGAATGTTACAAGTATGAAAAAAGTGTTTTACTGGTATCCGAAATTTTTTCTTCATTAACCTCCATTCACTTAGACCACTGATATTAACCTCCACCATTGATTTATATTCCTTTCTATCCTTTGGATCTAAGAATCGAGCAAGTTCAAATTTAGACTTTAAAATGAAAGGCACCTCAATTAATTAACCCTTTAACCATGTTCAAAGTATTTGAAGACTTATTTTAATTGTGATTTACCTTTTTTTCTCAAACTTTCAAAACATTTTCAGATTTTGTTATAAGAAAATTAAAATTTTCCTATAAACGAAGAAATTTAAACCTTTAGTTATGACAACAGGGATCGATTTTGGTTTGAAATGATCAGGTTGTTCCCACACATAAACCTCCCAATTTTATTGTCTTAGCCTCTACCTAAGACAAGTAATCCTCCCCCCCCGCCCTTTAATTATTCCAACCGGAACCCTCACACTCTCTCCCTCATGCAAAACGCTATGCCTAAGTTTTCCTCACCCTACCTCACTTTACCACTTACGGTTCCTCCTCAGATCACTTATACCCAATGAACCACACTTTGGTGATTCCCCTCTTCCTATGTTGATACATAGCGTACTAACACATGCATCCTTCTTCCACATTTGCATTGACACACCATTGATTTTTTTGAAAGTACAACATCCACCTCCTTTTGAACTTGGCTGACACGCTATTGCACTTCCACCAAAATTCACTGTCACACATATTCATCATCAAAAAATATTGCATGATTAATTCCATTTCACTGGCATTTGTAAGATGAATATTTTTGCTGCACGCACACCTTTCACCAACAGACCCCTTTCCATTTGCATTGTTGCATCACATTTCGATAGTATCCTTCTCTTTCGCTTCATTGCACTGCATATCAACAAAGTTTACCTCTTCTTCCCAACATGATACCCATTGAAAATTTTCCCTCTCTTGTTGCAAATGCATCATCAGAAGGATTTAGACCCCTCTTCGTCATTGAGAACATTGAAGAAAATCCACTCCCTCTTGCCAACGTTGATCAAGTCACCGTAGCCCACTTTCAACTTGAGGCTTATATTGTCCCCCTCCCAACTAAGATCCCTTCTTTTTGCATTCATCATTCAATCTCGTTACATTTCCAATGACTAAACTTTCCACGCCTATTTAGACACTTCATAAATAATTTCATATATCACCTTATTCGCTTCAGATCATAGTCATAATCGACTAAATCTTGACATTACATTACAACTAATTTTTGTGTTTCTTGACATTACAACTAAAACTTCATTTTTGAAGCATCACGTAGCATCATATGGGTTAATCACAACCCCTACAGGTCTCGCATTGGCTTTGAAATGCACTTTGAGAGAAGTTTGGTCCTTAAATACCCAATTCACCAGGTAAATACCTAATGTAGGTAGGACAAGAGGTTATAAGCCATAAAGGATAACATATTAAATAATAATGTATATGAATATGAAATAATGAGACACAATAAAAATGAGGTCCTTATATAACGACACAGGGGTGTCCTTCCATGAAGAGACGTGACCTTTCATTGGGAAGGTGTCTATTCATTAATTATTCATTACCTATTATAATGTATTTATATTTATTNGAGAGATAAGGAGGGAGGGAGAGATGGAGGTAGAGGGGGGATGTCAAAAATAAGATATGCAGTGCTTTTTCTTCAGTACGTGTGTGTGCGCACAATGACCTTCAAAACACTAGGGGGTTTAAAACCTATGGTTCATCGAAGCGTGCCAAAGAAAACCCCTAAGCATCGACATATCAATCTTCGATTGAGGTCGAGGAAGGTATCACCTAAGATGCAGAGATGATCACAGAGACCATAAGGTATTGTGTCAAGGATGGAGGATCAAACATAACTAACATAACAACAAATGGCATCCATGTAACCCATATATGATAATCTAACAAGGACTAAGAATTAAAGAAATACATGACCAAGTGTTACTCATTCATCAAAAACACAAAATAGAACATACGTACCATATCTTTATTAATCAATGCATTCCATAAAATTAGAGATATTCAATGTGCTAAATCACTAATTTGCACAACATAAGACTTCATCTCATTACTTCTCTATAATCAACTGGTAGTCAACACTACAGGTCACGAGTTGGTGACGTTGTGACATAGTGTATTCCTTGGGAGCTTGTCTAGAAATAAGGAATTCAGGTATTTCATAGACTTGATCTAGGATGGATTCGACAAGAAAGAATTGTGCATCAGGAATCTCATTGTTGAGATTGTTAGCAGCCTCCCTTGTCTCAATGTAGGACAATTGGTCCAATCCCACATTATGTTTGCATGGTTTTACCATAAACTTAAAGTAAATTTCCTAAAATAAGAGAAACCACTAGAATATGCGGCCACCCAACACTGGATTTTTAACTAGATACTTGAGGGTGGAATGATCAGTGAAGAATTTGAAGATGGACCCCAACAAGTAGTGGAATAATTTTTTTAGTGCATATACCATGGCGAGGCCCTCTTGCTTGGTGGTAGTAAAATTATGCTCAACATCATATATATTTCGGCTAGAAAAATATACAAGATGATTGAGATTGCCTTCCCCACGCCAAGGCAGGACAACATCCAGAGCAATTAACGAAGCATCAACATGAACATGGAATATCTTGGGTGCAGTCAGTAGTTTCTCCTTTAGGGTATCGAAAGCATTTTGACATTCTGAGGTCCATTCATACTTAATATCCTTGTGCAATAATCTTTCCAATGGGGATTCGATTTGATCATAATTCCGAATGAATGGTCTGTAGTATATTGTATGTCTCAATGTTTCACACATCCCCTGGAATGAAGTAGGGGATACCATTTCTAGGATGGAAGATATCTTGGTCAGGTCAAATAGAAAGTTTTATTTTCATAAGACATGGCAGAGAAATATACCAAAGGAAGTATGTGACTATAGGGTGTCCATAGTTTCTTTCTACTTTTATGTGACTATAGGGTGTCCATATTAAAAGGGGATGTTTCTTACAAAATATAGGGAAATGAGGCTTTCTAGATGTTGCTAGAATAACTTTGCACCAAGGGACTTTTATTCTCATATTTATCCCTCTATGGTTGTTTTATATCTTTCCAAAGAGGTTTGACAAGTTGGATTATGTTATGTATGGGCAAGGGTCGTTGGGAAACAAGCCCAACTGAAAAACCTGCCCGAAAAAAACAAAATTATTTTATTTTTCACCAAAAATGAGGGTAGATGTGGGTTGCAGTGAGGAAAGGCACGGATGTCTACATGTTTTACTAGGGAAACCCACAAATATGCTATTAAAGCATGTTTTTTAGATGATTTTTGAGAGGACGTTTTAGGGAAACGTCTAACAAGAATTGGGAAAGGGCTAGGCCATGGCACAAAAACATAGGTGTGGATTTTTTTGCTATAAAAGGATCTCAATTTATTACTGAGATTAAAGCAATTAATAAAAAACAAGGAGAAACCATGTGCGATTATGACCAAGGATTCAATATTTTATTGGATAGTCTGACATTCCAGATTTAGGATGCTCAACATAGAGAGCGTTTTATTGCGGGGTTGCTTCCCCATATCTGAGTCACGCTCACCCAACATAAGGTGACGACTCAAATGGAGGAGGTAGAAATTGCAATGTGCCTAGAAGCTATGATAGTAGAGGAAGAGGCATTGACATGATTGGCATAGGTGGAGTTGTAAATTTGTAATATGATGATGTAGTTGGAATATATGGAAAATACAAAAGTCGTGTGTGAGCACGTATGGTGTACAAGATGTTACACTGAGGGGTATTGCAAGGATGAGTTCCCTATACTTTCGGATTATGTGGTAATGAGTGCACTAAGTCCATTCTGTGTTGGATAGGTGGAGTGGTGTGAGATATGTTGAGAGTGGTGCCATGTACCACCTCATTTACCAACTTTGCAGAAGTACCAAAATATGCATCATACTTTTTTTTATGAGTTTTGTAAATCTGTGGGACAAAATGTCAATAATTGTTGGTCACTTGGTTAGGAATTTTGTGGTTCCATAAAGGCTACTTGGACTACAGGAAGGTTCCAAAAGCATGAGAGGATTTTTTTCAATAGATTGAGTGCAACATAGATGAAAGGGATAGAGATTCAGAGTAGAGATAGATATAAAAGGCAACAATGATGCCCAAGATAAGGTTGGCATTGGTCTTAATTGATTCATCAAACCATTTTTGTTTTTCTATATAGAAGATATTTCTTTGAATATATGTAGCATTGTATTGTCTGCAATCATGTGTCCAAGTCTATAATATGTTTAAGGTCTGCAAAATGTGCATGGTGCAAAGTATATTGTATATCTAGAAGTTTATCCAAAGAAACTTAGACTAAATTGTTGTTATATGTATGCGTGTGTATTGTTTTACTTATTATTAGTAGTAAGTTTTCAGTTATGGAATATATGGATGTCAACCCAGATGGATTTGTGTTTTTTTAGTCCTTCATCACTGTCACAAGACCATATGGTCTCTTTGATCCTCATTGTGTCTCGGGTGAGACCTTCTTCAACCTTGGTTGAGGATTGATATGTCGATGCTTTGGGGTTTTTGTTAGTCAACTCTAGATGAACCCTCGGTCTAAACACTCTAACATTAGGAACGACATGTGCAAACTTGAAATTCCCCAACATTTACTATTTTTAATCTAATTTTGTCTTGACATATATCATAATCCTAAAATATATACCTCTTTTATTTCCGCTATAATTTTTTATCAACTTAAAACCATTTTTAAAATAAGTTATACACTACACTAAAAGAGATTGAGATTTATAATCTAAAAAAGAAAATTAAAATTGTTTGATAATGTTAAGACCCTCATAGTCTACACTAATGCAAGGCAGTTTGATTTGAAGAATACAATGACTTTCATAATTTGAAAAATATATAAAATTAATATTATAAAATGTGAAAAAATACCTCCCACTAGAACAATGGGTTCTCTACAATTATACAAATAATTTAAAGGAAATTATATCTTTAATATACTCAACAATGGTTTTTTTACAATTATACAAATATTTTAAAGGAAATTATGTTATTAATATACTCAACCCCTACACTAATGAAGACATATACATTATATTTGCTTGACAAATAACATACCAAAGTTAGAAAAACTCAAATTTCACATAGTTATTCAAAACAATTCTAAATAAAAATTATATATTCAAAAGGTAAAATCAATTTCCTACATTTCATCTTCTTACACCATATTCAAATTCATTGTAAAAGTACCTTGGATAATCCCTCCAAGTTAACATATTGTTGTTTATCCATGTTTGGATTGCCACTAACACTTCATGAGAGACCATCATTATCTTGCACCCACCTGTTTTTTTTATGAAGCGTAATGTGAGGGAAAATGTTATTTTTTATGTAACATGTTATGCATCTTACCCTTATGTGGTAGGATCTTTTGTTCCATACCGAACATAAGACAAAACATTTTATGTTAGGCGCCTTAGATTCTTTATTCTCCCAAGTTTCAACAAGTAGTATAATATCAACATATGCACTTTGCTCCATGGAAGCAATGATAATACTTATAGAGAATATAGAGTATCATAGATTCTTATTTAATATTATCTTTTTTGTAATTTGCCCCAACCCAAACATGAGACATTACGGTGCATAATACACATAAAAACAAAAATTTGCTAACTAATTAATTTCCTATAGCTTTCAGCTACAAATTACAACCAAATTTAGTTATTGTCTATAACCATAAAATAGATGTGCATACAATGATCTAAGACAATCATGAAATTCTACTACAGTTAATTACAACAACATATAAACCATTCTCATTTATAGAGATCATGCACAACAATTTAACTCATAAATACAAGATAGAAAACAAATAAACACTTATCTTTTAACAATAGTTGTAGAACCAACTGCTTGGGATATACATTTCACCTAAACATATATCGGTCGTTCCAAATATCGACATCCAATCACCCCCAAGATGAGGATAGTAATCCGCAAAAGATAGTGGTCTCTCATTGTCCACTCACAACTGATAACTCACAACCCACTGATATTGTTCTACAACTATCCTGATTTTCCATCAGCTCTCTTCCTGTTGACCAGCCCAACCCAAGGAATGTACCCCTTCACCGATCTCATTCCCTCAAGTGTCCCATTCATTTATCAAGGTCTCTTTGGCATAGGTAACCAGGAATCACTTAGTTGGGAACTTAAGGGATCTTGTTGCTGGGAAAACTGCCAACAACCAACAACAACACTTGTTGTTATAGTGAAACTCACCCAATAGTTCACTCTTCAGGCCTGACAACTTGGCTCTTCAATCTTCAGCTCTAATTCACTCCAAATACGGTCTAGCATGTTCTAGAATTCACCCTCCATGGTTGCACGAACTCAAATATCTCTTCCTTTCTCTCTACTTTCTCTCATGCACAAAAACTTTACTGTCTAACACTATTGTCCCAACCCATATGAATTTCTCTCCTTTGGCTTGTTTTTTTTTACTCACACTCTTCTGCATTGTACTCAACCCCCATGTGCCCAATAAATATGGGATGTGACTAGTCACACCCACCTTCTTACATGTATTCAATGAATGGCTCTAGGAACACTGAATCAAAAATTAGAAGGTTCATATAGCAAATTTAGGAAAATGAGTTGAATTAATATACATAGGTAATTACCCCTTGGACCCCTCTTGGTCATTCTCTTAGACACTCCCCTCTCTTGTGGATTAATTCAGCCCCCATATGGCTCCATGTCCCCTTAGCAACTGGCATCATATTTTAGTATTGAAACATAGAAATACAATTCACATATTACATCGCTTTGACCGTAGCCACACATTATATATACATTAAGCATTAATTAAATAGAGGATTATAGTGGGGATGTTACATTTTTCATTTCTATCCCTAATAGTATCTTTTATATTCCTAATTATTTTCCATTTTCCTTCCCTCTTGGCTTCCTTTACCATTTGAACTTGTTCCTTAATTTAGATTGGTCTTCTAAAATAAGGTCTTAATTTATAAATATTCTTGGCCCTTTTAAACTAAGAGTTTTAATGAGCAAGTCATATTTATGGTCATTAGAGATTACATAATTACTCTATCTTTATGATGTCAAATATTTTTTCTAGCTTCTTTGCTTCTAAGACAAGTTGTTTCAATATTTGGTTTACATTTTTTCCTTAATATTGCTAGCATCTTCTCATTTTCTTTTAAATAAAAAATTATGAAGTTCAAGGATGTTTTGTTAATTTCATGATCCAACTCTATTAGCTTATTTATTTTCTCTTTAAAGTGTATGATATTCAATTTACCTTTCAAAATATTTAGGACCAAATTATTGTTTATCTTTTCTTCTAACTCTTTAATCATGCTCATATTAAGATTTTTTTATTATAACTCATATTAAAAAAAAATAGTTTTTATTTTTATTTTATGCAAATCAGTCTCCAAAATATAATATTCTACTTTTGAGTTTTATCTGCCAAACATTTAAACTTATTATCAATAATCAATTTTAAATATGTGTGAAATTTGGCTTTTGTCTAGTCTCCACATTTATCTAATAATTCTATATGTTCACATATAGTTACTTTTCTAGACCTATTATTGATGGGATCTAGAATTTAGGGGCCGTAAAAGAATATGGCTAAAACCCCATGGATCTTGGAAGTTCTTTGCCATTGAATTTCTCGGACTGAAACCCTACATATTTGAAAAAATAAAACCCTACGAATCCCCGAAGTTCTTCGCAATTGAATTTCTCCGACTGAAACACTAGGAATCTCCGAAGTTCGTCGTCTGAAACCCTACGGATCTCCAACGACTTGATCAGATTCAGAAATTACAGGTAGATCCTCTGAAATAATGCATATTCGATCAGGCCGGCGGATGATATGGACGGAGGGAGTGAGGCCGGTGGATGATAAGGAGAGAGGGTCGACGGAAGTTCTTCGCAATTGAATTTCTCCAACTGAAACCCCCACGAACCTCCGAAGTTCTTTGATTGAAACTCTACGGATCTACAAGGACTTGATAAGATGCATAAATTGCGGACAGGTTTCACATTACAAATCTGTTTTATTAGATGTTCTGTTCTGTTATTATAGACTGATTGTATATTACATAATATGAATATAAGAAGAAGTCATCATGCAAAATATCTATAATATTATAAATATTATCACTTTTAAATTTAAGAAGAATTTGTGGTGTGATAAAAAATTAATGGATAAAAAGAAATTAAGATACTACAAGGAGGTGGTCAACCTTAATTGAAGATCATAATTATTTCTAAGTTCTGAAAAGTGTAAAGAAGAAAATCAACATTACTAAAACAAGAATTTGTAGCAGTTTTTACACTAAGCTGGCAATGAAAAACACTTCCTCTTGGATTGCCTTGCTAACCTCCTAAGTCATCAAAACTATGGTGATATTGGAACACTTCTCTCAATGTTTTTTTTAACATAGAAATACAATTTTAAAGAATTTTAAGTAATATCTTAACTTCTTAAAATCATATAGACCAAGTAGTCTCAGTGAACTTTGATCATCATCATCATCAACAAATCAATCCATCATTAATAAAAATTATACTTAAATTTTAAATGATTGTCTTGAATTCCTTTTCATTATGATGTCCTTTTGTTATTTAATAGAATTGCTTAATTGAATCTTTAATCTCTTACAGTTACATAGTTAGAAAAACGATCTCAATACTTTCCATTTAATTCTTAAAATTCAAATCTTCATCTAAATGTTATAGAAAATTACATTTTATAAGATTTAATATCTAAACCTTCCAATATCTCAATACTTTCCATTTAATTCTTAAAATTCAAATCTTCATCTAAATGTTATAGAAAATTACATTTTATAAGATTTAATATCTAAACCTTCCAATTATGGATTTATCTTATTTAATATCTACAATATAAAAAAATATACTTATCACATAGTTAATATTTCCAAATAGTAGTATCATTTTCTTATTCACTTATGACTTACTACTAAACTATTTTTTTCAAACTTATTTTCGAAGACATTTATTAAGTAAGTCTGTCGTTCGTCCCATGCTTCATTTCTTTATCTAATTTTGCTTCATTTTGAATCTCATATTTTGAGAAAGCTATGGTAGATAGACTTGAAAATAGGAAGAATGAAATGGAATCGAATGGTAGGACATCTAAGAAAAGAAAAGTCATGCTGCATTTTACTAAATCAATAAAGCAGTATATTATATAGGATGATATTTGGTTTAGATAATTAGAACTATTTCACGGTTTAGAGGAGTCTCTATTATTAACTAATCTTTAGTATTTCTAAGTTTCTCTTTTAATGGAGAAATGATTGATATCCACATCTAACATCTTCTTAAAAAGTTCAAATTTTATTTTCCCAAGAGATTTAGTGAAAATGTCATCAACATTTTCACTAGTATTACAATACATTAAAGCAATGTCATTAGACTGCATCTTTTCTCGAACAAAATGAAACTGAGTATCAACATGCTTTGTCCTTGAATGTTGAATGATAAACTGGATTATTTTCCAACTAGATTGAGCTCCGATTATCACATTTGATTATCGTAGTTTTTCTTTGTTCTTCTCCAACATCTTCAAGTAGTCTTCTCAACCAAACAACTTCACAAGTTGTTGCACACAATGCTTTATATTCTTCTTCAGCTGCAGTAGGCTACTTCTTACTGCTCCATGAAACAATCCCGGATCCAATGCCAAAGACATAACCTATAGTAGATCTTAGTAAAATGAATCAGTATATTTAATACCATAATCGATTACAGTGCCTTTGAGTTACCTGAGTACCCCTTTCCCTAAGGAATTATATTATCTTTCATAGACATTCGTAATAATACCTTGGCTTTGTTCTCCTGCTTATCCCAATCTTCGATGGTTGCCACTGTCACCTACAGATTCATTGAATTGCACTTCATCTTCTTTTGTGATCGTCCAAACACCATAACCTTCCATCAAGATCTGCATTTTGAATTTCCAATTGACAAAATTCGAGGCATCCAATTTATTGACTTCATTGCAATACGTTTCAGCAAGTGGATTTTCCATCCCTGCAAACTCATTTTCCTTCTATGCAGTCAATGCAGCAAACACACGCCTAGTGTTCTTTCAAACAACTTCCCACACGAAAATCTAGTGAACCAAAAAATCGCAAACAATAATCTAGTGGACCAATTTCAGAGATACCAATTGATGCAGAATTATTTTTTTTCGGTCTAAGAATTGCGGACTGTTTTTTCACAGAAAAAGTTTTTTTTTTTCCTTTGGTATGTCACCAAATCCACGCAAACATACAGAAACTCCAGCGAAAACATGCAGAAACTTGCATTTACAGGTTGATATTCTTTCTAAAATCAATCATAAGAACTTGGTATCATTTACTAGCATATGTCTCGAGGGTCACTAAGGGACTACCTTTATGGTAAATTATATTGCTGAGAGATATGTTTGTTTGAGTCCATAGAGTAACCAAGGTATCCAACACGCATTTGGTTATTATTTTCTTTTCCAGGACCTAGAGCAGAACATTCCGAACTAAATTGGAAAACAAGGGTCAAAATAACTTTAGATGCAGGGCAAGGTAACTTTCTCTTGTAATTTGAACACTGGTTGTTTCACTTTAGATGCAACATAACTCTTTCTCTTATAATCTAAACACTGGTTGTTTCAAGTATTGATTACAGTAAAATAGTAGTACATTTATAGCGTAAGTACCATATATCTCATGTGGTCTACGAGATTTTCAGTAGCCTAGTAGCTATGCGATTGGTATCCGTCGTGGATGAATGGGGCTTCTGGATTCAATGCCCCACCTTGATCGCTGGAAGAAGGGAACAAAGACCAGGAGAGCGAACCTGCGATCTGATCCACGCCCTCCTCTAGTAGCGACACTCTCCTACTGCAACGTCTACGCTCTCCTTTGATCCACACTCTCCTCCAGCAACAACGCTCTCTTCCAAGAACGTCCACGCTCTCCTCTGATCCACACTCTCTTCTCTCAATGAATGCGCTCTCTCAACCGGACACAGATCCGTTTCTTCTCTACAACAATAGAAGATCTCAACAATGCTCTGATACCAACTTGAAAATAGAAGAAATGAAAAGGGATTCTCTCAGGCGAGACAACACCTTGATTCCATCAAAGAAAAGCCACGTTGCATTCTATTAAATCAACAAAGCAACATCATATAGGATGATATTCTGTTTAGACGGTTGGAACCATTTGTAGAGTTTGATGTTTGAAACGAGCATTGTACTGTTGCGTTGAACAACATCGGGTATTGAGGTTATGCTTAGTGATTAATCAAAGATGAATACCCCATTCATGGTTTGTTTTGTGAAAACAATTGTTTATTGACATAGCTACGGTTGCTTCGTATAGTTGCTGATGAATGTCAAAATGTTGAGAAGATGAAATGAATCTTTAAAAGAATATATTAAATTTTATTATCTATTAACAAATAAACTGTTGGGCTTCATTTATCTGGTGTTAATATTTTAATTTCTGTTAATCACTTATGTGGCAATTGGTTAGCTATCAAAGTAATTTTTAAATATGATTAGATAAATGTAAAAAAGTAAACACATAAACTGATGTCTTTATAATAGCTAGGAAGTTAATGATTGAAATCACAACCAATTATTTTGTGTGACTACTAAGAATATTCCAGTCACATTTAATCCTGTCCATAGAAAACTTGTTAAGCACTAAACCCCTATTAAATCTGCCCATTATCAATAGATGTACGTCTTTCGGCGTAATTAAAATTTTATGTACATTATCATATATGAATAAAACTTTGTCTTTTTAATAATTTATGGGTAGGTTTTAAGAGGCGGATTTCTACTCCTTATTTCTTATTTCTATGGTTTTTTACCCTAAGTTATTAATTTGCTTTCTTATATTTGAGGAAGAAGAGATTTTAGTAAGTGTTTTAATTTATTAGTCATGTATCAATTATGTATAGTATTATTTGTTATTATTGAAGTTATAGTATTGGTTTCATTGTATAAGGGATGTCTATAATTCACTGAGGGAGATTTGAAATTACTTCAATGTTCAATATGGAGTTTATATGTAACATGTAAAAATTCAATTTTAGTAGGGAGATTTGAAATTATTTATGTGCTCAACATGTAGTTGACAAGTGGTATTTACAAAAAAATAATAACAAAATAAATCTAAATGTGAATGATAAATAAAATATTTCAATCCCCACTTTAAGTAAAATATTTCAATATCAACTTTACACATATATAAAAAATCAACTTAAATCCATCTTAAATTAAGTCCTCTCATATACAAAGATTTCCTCAAGTTTTTGACTCCAATAAACATTTGTACCAAGAAAGACTTATTCTCTTTGGAGATAATAAATCTGGAATAAAGATGAATATGGACTGATGTAATAACATCTCACCATGATCTTATACATCTAACCATGATCTTATACATGAAAAACATAGTTTATTGTATTTACATAGTAAAATACCAACTAAATCCTCCTCTCTGCTTGATGCACCAGACGACGGCCACCGCCTTGGCTTATGGCATTTACAAAGACGGATTTGCCGGAAATGATCCTTTGAATGGAACCGAGGAGGACTTTGAATGGAACCGAGGGGGACTATGGAAATGATCCTTTGAATGGAACCCAGGGGGACTATGAATGCAAGTGCCTGTGGGAATCGAGGATGTGCTCTTCAGTGTTCTAATGAAAGTAAGCGAATTACATTGAAACTAACGGAATTAAACGTATGTAAATAAGTTTTCTTTATTGGCATGTTTTGCTTACAATTGGAGATATCAAATATGTAGATACATGAAAGGCGTTGATCAAAACTGCATACTCTTATTTCCTGAAATGTGTTCCTCATATAGCTGTGTATATTCGGGTGAATTTGCATGGGATTCTTTGAATTGTTTTTTATATGTTTGGCTGAGCTTGCATGGATTTATTTAAAAATTCTGGCATAACTTATGTTTCGGTGAACTTGCATGGTGTTTGGTATATATGGACATGAACTTATATCTCAACATTATTGTTTTGTTTGATTGTTTTTATATTCATATGTAGTAGTATATATATAGTTATAAAATCGTATCAACAATATCATAATATTTATATAAAATCTTATTATTAGAAGTTCAAGTGGTAGTGGGAATTTAGATAATTTTGTGCTATTAAATCCTCAACTCAAATCCCCAATCCTCAAGGTTAGGTAAACTAACTTATGCCCATGAGTTTAATAGAAATGTGATCCACAATTGGGGAAACATTCTTTCTCCTTAGTTGCAAAAAGATTGTAGAGAAAAATCATATTATATTAATTGTCTTATATTAACAATATCACCTTGGTAATTATATGAGAGATGGAATTAAGCTAGGGTTTTGTAGTTTCTCGGACTTAGGTTTGTAGCTCACATAGGGGGATAAGGAATTATTGAAGGGTTATCTATTTTCTCCAATGGGAGTGTGTTCTAAATGAACTTAGAGAAGAACAATGTGGTGAGTCCTTGTGAGGGAAAAGAAGTGAGGGTTCCAAGCCCTAGTACTTATAGTCAAGCCCATGACAATGTGTCTAAGATAATATGAACAAATGATATATTTATTGTGACACCATTTTCAACCACCATACGACTATCTTAAAGTCATATGTTGGAGCCCTGGTTAACAAGACATCCATGTGGATAAAAGTTATTCCACTTTCATCTTAGGTCAATTGGTCTTCATCTTTCTGAATGCAGTATGGTGGAGATAGATGTGCAGAAGTTTTGAATGTATCAAAGGAGGTTCTATTCTGAAGCTCATGTAGCAATGTCCATTGAGATCCGGATAGATGTTTGAAAAAGGATTGAGCCTAGGTAAGTGAGAGAGAAGGGTGGAGTTGTGAGAATAAGCCTACGCATAGGGTCAAGGCTAAAGGAGGAGCTAAATCAAATTGGAAGAAAAGGGGCTTTGTGTAGACTTATTCTGTGAAATGAGGGAAGATGTGTATCAACTAAAAGAGGAAAAAGTTAAATGTTGTATTGGGTGAGGAAGTAAAATCCATCAAGTAGTGGAGGTTGAAAATAAATAATTGACAAGTTGGGTATATGGTCACCAAATGATGGAGAAATCATTAAAATAATGGATGAGACTGGAATAGTTGTCATTGCTAAGATACCTCCTGAATTTTCCCTTCCTAGTATGTGGAGGGATTTCCTTCATATATAAATAATAGGAGGATTCTTAGAGGATTTTGTCTAAGAGGTGGATGTGGGGATCTTTACCTTTAACACCAAGGAAATGAAGTCCATGCTTAAAACCTTGCATGGACTGATCATCTACCCAACACATTTGGCTAAATATCTCAAACCTGCCTTTGAATTTATAGTTGATGGATGCATTTAAAGCCATTGGGAATATAATCATCTCTTTCCTAGATGTTGATACTATTTTTCAAACCTCAAACATTTTCGTCATTGCATGTATACTCATAGGAGTGGACTTTACGTGGGGTCTAACACAGGTTATTATTATAGAGGTTAAAGGTAGGAAATACAATCAAGTGTTAGATTATATTAGCATTTGGGTGGGTGCAAGCTAATGATGGTATCTTCTGACGCGTTAATGGCATTGAAAACATGGAAAAACAACAATTTGTTAGCTTGGAGGGATTATTCAAGGTACGTTTACAATGAATTTGAATATCGTGTAAAAATATGTAATGTACGAAATTGAATTAGCTTTTCAAATATATAATTTTTATTTATATAATTTGTTAATAACTATGTTAAATTTGAGTTTTTCTATGGTATGTTATTTTTCAAGAAAAAATATAATGTATATGTTTCTTTTAGTACAAGCATTGAGTACCTTAATGATTTAATTTACTTAAAAAAATTGTATAATTGTAGAGAAACTGTTGTTATAATGTGGGATATTTTTTCAAAATTTAAAATATTAATTTTAGATTTTTTTAAATTATGAAAGTCATTATATCCTTGAAATTACAATGCCTTGTGTTAGTGTAGGATAAGAGGGTCTTAACAGTATCAAAAAACATTTTTATTTAGATTGTGGATCTTATTCTCTTCTAGTGTAGTGTTTAACTTATTTTTAAAATGGTTAAGCTAATAAAAAATTATAGCAGAAATAAAAGAAGTATGTCAAGACAAAAATAAATTAGAAATAATAAGCAATATCACTTTATATATATATATATATATATATGGAATATGCACAGTCGAATCTATTTGTGTTAATAATTTCATTGACAACAGATTTGTGTGGCCTATAGAAAAATTACGTCGAAACTAGAGATATTGAGAGGTATCCATAAAAATGGAGGTTTTGATGTATTTTAAGACAAAAGCACTAGGTTTGTAATCCTAAACCTAAATCTGAGGCAACCAACTTAGTAACATGTACGCTAGATTTGTCACTCCCGCTCGAAAAAAAAATTGAAATGAAAAGAATGTGCACATGCTTTAGGAATGTGTGCGCTCTTTAGGAACATGTGCATCCTTTAGGAATGCATGTGTTCTTTAGGAATGCTCATGCACTTTAGAAACATGTGCACGCTTTAGGAACACACACACATTCTTACGAATACAACATTTTTATTTCTCTCTCTCTCCAACTCTATCTTCTCCTCTCTATCCAACCACCATCTCCCTCTCTCTCACTCTCGCTCGATGCCTCCCCCACTCTCCATATTCCTCTATATATTCCCCTTCTTCCCTTATTTCCTTGTCTCCCTCCTCCTCTACCTCTCTCTCTCTCTCTCTCCCATCATTTCTTCGCTCTCTCTCCATCTCTCTCTACCCCACTTTCTCTCTCTATATTTCCATCCACTTTCCTCCCTCTCCCACCCTCTAATTATTTGTCTTCCCCTCCCTCCCTCAATCCATCCCTA
>ML779444.1:1742299-1753520 GCA_009831015.1 Picea engelmannii
TATATTTCATCATCTTCAATGGATCATAGGATTAGCTCCCTCCTAATCCTTGCTTCATGTATAAGTGCATATAATCGGCTCCCTCCGTCTAACAGAGTCCACGCTTCCATCTGCATCCTTATTGTCTTCTACAATATATAATTCGCTCTCTTGTCTAACAGAATCCATGATTTCGTCTTGTTGTCTTCTACAAAACGACATAAGTCTTTTTCCAATTTCCTCTCGATTGCTAACTTATTTCTGTCTTTGCTTCTTCTAAGTCTCTTCATGATTGATTTGACTTAATATCTTCCACATGATTTGTATTTCATCCTTTCATGTGTATTATCTACTGATATCCATTTTCATCTTGTTTGTTCCTCCATAGGTATATTTATTCTTGGAACACATTATCTTCCAAGAGATAGATATACAAGATATGTACAGAGACAATGCAAACAAGATATGTACAAGAAATAAGAAGATTTTTGTTACCTTTTAAAAGAAGAAGTCTCTTCCATCCTTCTTATTCTTCTTTGTAGGTTCCTTTTCTTCGGCAATTGATGCTTCGTGTTTCTCCTTCCTTTTCTTTAGCTCGGGACAATGATTCTTGTAGTGACCATACTTTTGACAGTTGAAGCATTGTACTTCTGAAATGTCTTTCTCTTGATTTGGCTTCCTCCTTGAACCAAACTTCCTTTTGTTCGTGAAGTTCTTGAATCTTTTTTTGAAGGCTTGATCGTCATACTTCTTTTGGGGTTTCTATTTTTCATTGATCCTTGATTCTTCTTGAGCACAACAAGTCCAAAGTTCTTCAAATGTTGGATACTCCTTCCTTGTGTTCATGCTTGCCACAAATGCATCCCGCGTCTTGGGAAGACCATTGAGTATTATGTTCACAAAATCCTTTTTTGAAATGGTCTCTCCAATAGCTTGTAGTTGATCTCTTAACTGAGAGACCCTCACAAAATATGATGTTATGTTGTCGTCATTATTCATCTTCATGTCATGGAGTTCATTCTTCAGAGTCATAACTTGTCCAATGTTTTTGACTGAGAAGAGATTTGTTAGGGCATCGTACATCTTCTTCAATGAGTCAAGATGGGATATGTAGGGTATCAAGTGGTCTTTTATAGAATCCACTATGATACTCATGGAATTTATGTCAACATATTTTAACTTCTCCATAGCTACAACATTATGTGGTTCCTTCTCTTTTCCTTCTTCAAACTCTGGTTTCACGATATTTCCTTTCATGATGTCCAACACTTTATTCTTGGTAAGGATGAGGTCAATCCTTGTCTTCCATGCTCTGAAGTTAGAGGCTCCATCTAACTTGTTCTCTGACTTCATAGAATAAGTCATGGTTGCTTTGGCTTGGTCAAACCCTAGATTTGACCACAAATTCAATCTTCATGTCTTGGCTTGCTGAGAGTATCAAGGAATGCGCTAGGCTAGAGCACATGCATCTATCTGGAGATTAGGTCAATCCATTCACTTAAGGTGCCTCAACAAGAGGTTTAGGGTTTCTACAACTGCTCCTGCTAATAACCCTAGCGACAATGTCTTGGAAGCTGCTTCTGCTAGTAACTCTAGTGGCAGTTCCCCAGGGAGCTCAATATCCTAGCAACTATGTTTCCTTCTAGTGTTTAGACTAAATGAAGGAGGTGTCGGCCCATAACCTGTTAGAATATAGAATATTGTGCTCGTTTTACCATTGATGATATCCTCATCACCCAACCATAGGCCGAAGCCACCCTCTAAGCACCTTAACCTTGACTGAGAATTACTCTGAAAGAAAACCCTAGGCTAGATAGCCAATCAAGGTGTAGTGCATATTCCTCCAAGGATAGGGCACCAATAATAGCTGATCAAATAGTCCAAACCCTAGCCAAGAGATAGTCCAAGATAAAACTGAAAGTGGTTGCTGCAACAGCTACACCTATAGCTCTCCTCCACACGTGTGCACCAAACTGGGAAATGCAGTGCGCACAAGTTGTTGCTCTGCAATTCTGAGATGTGTCAAATGAGAACTGGTGCCCTATATTTATAGTGGTTCTACCAAATTTTCTAGGGCTGACTTCTCCTTCTGGGTACATGTTTGTTCAGTGTATTATTATTAATTCTGGACGACTTCTTCTCTTGGAGGCTAATAACCTAATATAAATTATCTTCTTGATCCAACAAGACTTCTAGGGTTATTAGCCAACTCATTAGGGTTTTCTCTTGCTTTCCAGAGTCTCCTATTCTCACCAGGTTTACACATGGAGGTAAATACCTCCTGCAGCTACCATAATATTAACACTCTCCCCCTATGTGCACCTCACTATCTCTCCCTCACACTCCCTACCTTTCTCCCACCCTCTCTCTTTATCCCCACCTCCCCCTCTCCCTTCCTCTACAACCTATTGATAGGTTTAAATTCCTTTTATCTCAATGAAAGGAATCACACGCAGAGATGAATCCCAATTAGACTCTTCTCTTTTTGAGGTAGCATGATTCTTCATATTGGTGATTTGACTAGTTTCAATGGGATTTAATTGTTGTTTTGCAAAGTTTCCTTTCTAGTGGTGTGTGTCTTTTTTGGTTTAATTTCTTTACTATTCAAACATGCAAGAAACATAAGTGACTTAAAAGACTAAATTCTGTAGAAAATCGGGCATAGGATAGCCTTTATCCAATGGTGTGTGAAAAATACACAAGATTAACAAACATTATCAATAATACTCTCATTGATCAAGTGGTATATATTGTATAAGAAAAGGAAAAAAAGTAGCATGCAAGATATCACATATAAAGGGAAAAATATACTAGAAATAATTCTTCATACCGTTCACATGTGATACATTAAAACACCATCGAATTTGAACCAATATTCATTCAGTAGATATAATTATCTAAGGTAACTTAAAAAAATCATCGTATTACTAAAGAGGTTTGTAGCTGACAACAAGATGCAAAAAATAATCCACAAAGCAAGTTGTCACCCAAAAACTTGGAAAAAATTGTCTTTGGCTTCGTCTGAGCTTTGTAATTTATCAAAATTCAAAAGGAATTCTTTGTTTAAATTATCTATCTCTTACAAAAACCATCAAAATTTCAAAACGAGGTTGACATATTTATTTATAAAAAAATAAACATATTGAAAATACTTTCAAATTTCACTTAAACTAGAGAAAACAAATAGTAGATTGGACTCATCCATGTGTATTCTCTTAGTGGTAATTTCTACATGACAACATGTTTTATTTGTCGTACTCAGAACATTAGGAGAAAATCTAATCCCAGGTACATAGGTAAAAGAATCGATGTTTCTCCATTGGTGTGTTGAGCGCATTCTTCATTTCCATCACCTGATTCTTTAACTGGTCCATCTTGGCACTCAAGTACCGCAAGACTATCGATGCTCCTACCAGTGCATAGATGAATATTATTACTTGTCCCCTTTCCAGAGTATTGATATTGAGAATGTCAGATTCAAACTTCCAATCATGCTCTGTCAGCTTCTTGACTATATCATTCAGGTTTGTAAATTCTTCAAGAATACCAAATTAGGGGAGTTGAATATCTCTCATTTTCTGGTTTATCTTGTCTCAAATACTAAGACATTCTTTCCATCTACCCTGCATCTTTTGATGCTGTTCCAGCACCAGTTGCGTTCAATGTTTTTCTACCTTTTGGAATATCACTAAGCTTTCATCTATAAGCATCATATTTCCATGCTCCTATTCTCCTTGACCCTTTTGTATGTCCCTGATGTATTGAATATGCACCAAAGTCTGGTGGGACTTTCAGACCATCTCATCATGTATTTTTGTGCTATCAGATCAAACAAAGTATCCTCCTGATAACTTACAACCTGAGACATAAATACGTCCCTTTCTAATTTAAATTGGTTGTATCCTTCTTGGAACTCATCCCTTATGAAAGTGATCTCATGAGACGTTCCTTGATAGTATTATACTTGGTATCTAATATGCACAAGTTCTATCCTCATAGAATCTTATTCTCGATCGTCTTCTCTTTCTTTGTCCATCGTGGCACTTGATATGGCCATTCCTGCCCCTAGTAGTTCACTTACTTTAGAATTCTTGGTGTAAAATGGGGTTTCTTCGGTAGTAATCCTTACAACGTTGTCCAAAGTAAGCCTCCTCTTCTTGATATTTATCTTTACCACCACCTACCTCCTCATGTCATACACTATGGCCTGGACATTGGCCACTTCATATATAGGTTTTGGAATTGGATGGTCACTGTTGAGAGAGTGTTTCCTAGACTATTTGGAGTGTGAAAGTGTTCAAGGGATGGTTCCTTACCTTTTTCAGTCATTGGTATCTAGTTTCATATGTTTACTTCATCTCTTGTTGCATGCTCTTGTTTAGAGGATGTAGAAGGATGCCCAAGACTTCATGTGGGTTCAATATCTGCATCATTGAAAATTTATTCCATTTTCTCAGTGTCGGTGGTGCTTTTGGTCACATCATTTGTTGTTGCTACTGAGGTTGATGTCAGTCCCTTGGGTGAAGAAGAATTTAGAGGTTTTGTTTTATTTTTTCCAGTCTCTTTGTCAACATTTTCTTCTTCATGTTCCTTAATTCTAGGTGTTTCATCTCTTGTTTTCTCCCCAACATTTGAATTTTCCTCATTCTCTTCTTTATATGGGATCATTTGTTCTAGGATTTATCCTTCACTATCACTTTCATATTTCTCCTCTTTAATTCCTTCTTTCTCTTTGTCATGTCCCTTTTCCTTTCCTTCTGAGCTAACACCTTCTATGTCTTGTTCTTCCTCCTTTTCCTCTTGACCAATATCCCCATCATTATGAGGTTGTGAATCTTGTTCCAAGGGAGTGGTGATTCCCTCAGTTGTATCCAGACTTGTTTCCACATCCATAGGTTGCGGACCCTGAGGTGGTTTGGTGTCGTGTATTTATGTAGTGGCTTCATTGATAACGGGTACTGTTACAATTTCTATATCCTCACTATCATTATCATAAATTATAATCATATCAGCTATTACTGGTGCCAATACACTCGAGCATGGTGTCACTGTCAAGGTTTCAACTGTTGATCCAATTTATGGTTTCTCTACATGTACCTACTCCACATATGGATAATCATTGTTTCATGTAGGTGAAGTTTCTCTTTGGGATTTTGTTCTTCTTCAGCCATATGAAAATCCATTGGACTTATTATCGGTAGCCCTAATACTTGAATGGTAGGATTTTTTCCATGCTCCCAAAATGATCTCTCAGCTTTGGCTAAGATCCTTTGTGCTTCACCTCTTCTTGTTTCTTGTTCTGCATTTTTATTTTGTGCCTATACTACAACCCCTGTTGTTTGTTATAACCATTCTAAGTTTTCATCTCCTGGCATGGCCTTGAATTAGGTTAGGCCTAGTTTATATTTCCTTCGTAGGACCTCTTCCCAATCCATATAATTTTCAGTGAAGATCTCATCTTGAAAACTTTCATGTGCATATGACCAGTGAGACGCTACTTGACTAGAATATTGGGCCACTAAAAATTTTGGATCATGTTTCTGTACCTACCTATGTAAAACATGTACTCTACCTTGCTTTGAGCTTTCCACCTCACATGTGTGGTGTCATTTACAAAGTGATAACCTACTTAGAATCAGTATGGGATAAAATATATTTTCTTATCTGTCACCATGGATGAATTGAAACCTTGCAATATGGTTTCGTAACAGATTTCCCCTAATATGAGACGATATGGCACATGAGTTGGCAGTAGACGCAGGGCCCCAATGGCTCTGAAAATTATAAGGTAATTAGTTTTCTCTTCCATATATCAATGCCCTAATCTATAGATGACCTTTCTTGCTGCATCGGAAATACTTGGACAATTTTGTTTACAAATTATGAAATACACTCTAGCCAAGAATTCATCACAAATTGCATTATAATACATCTTATACATGCTCTCCCAAAGAACAATTAAATAGACATGGACGGGTAAATTTGAGATATGGTAGCTTAATCCCAATCTTGGAAATACGTTTCTAGAACACATTGCATCTAATAGGTAGGAGGCCATAAAGAAGGCATGGACTTCTCCTTGTTTTTGTTTCTGGGCCTTCTCAACCCTAATACTCAACTACTTTGAAATTATGGAACCCCAGTTAAAAACACTCCCGAATATGGCTATTGTATATGCCAGGGGAATACATGCTTCCAAAAAATTGGAGAAATCCTTCTCTCCATACAACCAAAATATCAGAGCCATGAGGAACATATAGGGTTCTCTAAGGTTCATAGTATTGTACCATCTAGAGTCTCTAATCACGAATTTCCTATCCTCCTTCCACCAGGATTCCAACAATTTACTAATGTTATTGTTGGCGCAAAGTTGTCAGACCATGGTCCTATGCAAGTTTCCAACAAAAGGGTACTGAAGTAGTCTAGTTTGCTGTCATTTTCATCTTTTTGAAAGGAAATAAGTCTGACCTGAAGCACAATCGAGACAACATAGCTAAGGGAAGGGTAATAAGAATGTTATATAGATCTATAATCCATATATAATGTTACCATTCTAGTGAAAGATAGATACTCAGTTCATATTCATACCACATCATGCACTAATATAGAAGAACCAAACTATACAGAAAATTAATAAGGGATAACAACATGTAATTAATAACAGACAATGCATAATGAAATTTCAGAGATACAAAAAGTAAGATGAACCAGGAACATTTTTGAAATTTGATATCCAATATGTTTTTGTTATATTATAAGTCTTTGGACAATAAGAATTCACAAATTTACATTAGACATTCACCCTACTCAGTATAAGATATCATTAGGTACATCTCATTATAATACTACAGCTGATCACAATGAGTCTAGGATCTTTCCTTCCTAATTACAGGATACATGTGGAGTACAGATCCAATTCTTGCATCTCCCTATCTCTCTCACACACATTACAATACAATACAATAATAAAGAGAACATAGAAAAGAGTCACCCAAGAAGAGAATAATAATCAAGAGAATCATCCTCATCCTGAGAATCATCCTTACAATCAATTCCTTTCTTCAAGTTGAGAACCCATCGACCCTCTTCTCTTCTTGATTTTGTTGTAACTGTATTGGCTCCAAAACGGATTATGTGTTGGCTTCAAATTGTGTTCTGTTTCAACGTATTTCAGTTGCACGTTTACTTTTTCATCCTTCTTCACTTGGTTTGTTTTTTCTTTGATAATTTGCACAACCTCTTTTATCAAAATGAAGGGCCCAAAAGGTCTTGACCACAATCCTTGAAATGCCCTGAGTCAAGTCTTTGGTTCTTTTGTGCTATTTGATTTGACCTGTTGTCCTTCAAGGGTTTTACTTTCTTCCACCTTGGCTCCTTCAAATGAAGAGCCCAACTCTGGAACTATCTCAAGTTATGTTTCGTCGACCTCTTGGAAATGTTCAAGTTTATCTTGCCATTTTCTGGCAAGCAACAAAGCTTCTGAAACAAATTGTTGTGTTTTGTTGAGGATGAATTCCTTCAGCTTGGATGAAATCATAGAATTCCATTCCACATATGCTAATGTATTAACCTGATGCATTTGCAAGTATGCAGTTTGAACGACAGGCCTGAAGGCTCTGAGTTCCTTCTTTTCTATTGTTTGAGCTTCAAACAGAGCGTTGAGAGAATTGTCTGCTTGTTGTATTTCATCAAATTTTCTTTTTTTCTCCAGAGGAACATGTGTTTTAGCTGCTTATTCGTTGAGTGTCTGGATTCTGGTGAAAAATTCATCTAGTTCTTTTTTGCAGTGGGTTATAACACCCATCCAGACACTGAATTCCTTGAATATGGTGGTACATTCGACAGTATTTTTGTGCAGCAAGGCTCTGGCATCATTTCCTTCCATGACAAATCGTTTTAGTTGTTGTTGAAGTTCTTTGGGTTGTGCCTTAGCCTTCAACTTCATTCCCTCCAACTGTGTTTGAAGGTCCTCTACTCGATTTGTTAGTACCTTCAATGCTTTTTGAACCAATCTGATTTGTTACTCTGGTTCTACAGTGGCATTGTATTCTGGCATCTGAGGGGATGCTTTTCTGAAAGTTGGCTAGATCTCTGTGAGCTTTCCCTTCATTTTCTCCACTTTCTCTTTTGCTTGGATTTTCAAGTATTCTTCATGAGTTCTTCTGGTCTGTTCCAACATTCCTTCATGTCTCCAATACTCATATTTTCTTTCATCTTTCTGAACCTGTTTCTCTATTTGATCACTTGAGGCTCTAATCAACTTGACCGATTGTGGTGTCGGAAAATGTGCCAGCTCTTTGGATGTAACTGTGTCCGCCAATGGGAGTATGAATTGGAGAGGAATATCACTATCCATGGATTTCTCATATGGTGTCTCAACTTCCTCTTCTCCCTAGAGTGACCCTCACAATTGTTGGGATAATTTAGACTTCAGGGCTAGTGAAATCCAAGGGATAGATTCCACCCGCGCTAGGTAGAGTTGTAGTAGTTCTCAACATTTTTGTAGATATTGTAGGACGAGTTCCATTTGTTCCTTTAGTGAGGTTGTTCTTTGTCCTGACTGAGTCTCCTATGGTGCTTGAGATTCTTCCTCCCTTTGCATCATTAGCTACGTTATGGGTGAAACTTCATGGGTTATGCTCTGATCCTTCAAGACTTTTGTTCTTCTCTTTGTTCTCAGAGACTGTATATCCAAGATGGGGACATGTGGGATTTGTGTAAGTACTAGTACTATGGATGGTTGTCTCTCCTAAAAGGGAACCGTTTATGAAATATCAATATGCATAGGTTCTGGGGAATTGGGCGGTAGCGAGACTGTGGTATCTACAATTGGTGATGATGGTTTTTTCTCAGTGACTATGGTGGAAAGTATAATGGGTTTCAATTCAAGGTCATTGATGATATGGATAATATTCTGATCTTCCCGAGTGGTTTCTTTGATGCGAGGAAACACATTCGATATAGGTTGGGGATTGATGATTTTAGTTGGGTTGACTATCAAGGAAACACCAGTTTAAGGATTCTTATCTGGAACCTCCTATGTAAATGTGGTAGATAATATTTCATTAATGGTTTTACCTGAGAAACTGGCCTCGTCGAAAAACTTGGGACATCCTGGAAAAAGGCCTATTTTTCCTATGAAAATGGTGTTCTTCCTCCTCCTATTATTTTGAGGTTGTTGGCGACTTCTAGGGATGTTCCACCTTGTCAGAGCTCGACACTTGTTCTTTTTTTGGATTCTTCTTCTTTAAAAATTCTGGTGGAAATGAATAGTGGACACCTGACTTGCACAAGGTGTGTTGAACTCCTGGCAAGAAAGGATTTCCTTGTCCAGTATCTCCTCATCCAAATAGAATGGTAGGGGACTTGTATGAAAGTATGAAGTTTTTTCATGCCTTGTCTAGATGAATGTATAATGGTGGTTCAGATAAAATGAGATGTTCCTTGTATGAAAATTTATAATGTCTTGTGGTATACACATCCTTTGCGTGGCATCAATTGACTAATTGTACCACTTTAGGAATGCAGGGTTATTGAACTCCATGTTTTTTTAGTCTTCCCTTGTGTGTCAAGGCTCAAAACTTTTGGCAAGGAAGCCTTTATCAGTAGGTTCTACCTGTCTTCCCATGGGTGGCCTCCACTTCAAAATTTCAAAATACAAAATCAGATATTCATATGTGAAGGTGCCTCCTTTCTTTTGAACTTCCTCACAAACGACGAGGAGTTATTCCAACAAGTAACTACACCAATTGAGAACTGCACCATTTTCACATATGTAAGCCACTGACAGGGCATCCAGTGTACATTCAACCTTATATTAAGAGTGCATGAACTTGCTAATGATCACATAACATTCTATTTTGACTGTCTCAGGTAGGATCGGTTCAATTATTTTTTTGCGACCTCCCCTTTGTGTATATTAGCGCTCATACAGGCTAATCTCACCCTTGTAATATCCATGCTTTCTTGGTCCTTGAAATCCTTTGGAGACATCTTCACCCTCCAAAGGTAGTCTTGTCAGTTGGTGAATATATTTAGCATGAATGGGATATCGTCTATCGAAACATAAATTGTTATCATACACCCAGTTGATCAGGAAATTAGTGCATCGCTCAACTTCACCAGTGGTTCCGAACACTAGGAGGTCCCGAAGGTTCATAATAGTCAAGTGGAATAGATTTAGAAAATCATCCTTTGGGAAGAACTGCACCTTCCCATTCGACCCAGATTTTATCTCGTAGAGCATGTCGATGTTCATTTGTGGGAACAACGTCATGTTCGTGAGATCCAAGCCAAGGGTTTTTTTCTTCTTGGATTTTCCTTTGACGTCGCCCATGATCTCAATCTTAGGATCAGAGGGCTCATCTCGAACTAGTTCCTATTGAGATCAATTCCTTCTTCCGAAATTTCCTTCCCCTTTCTTTTTTCCATTTCTTTTCCCTCTTCTATACTTTCCCTTGTTTCCCTTTTCCTTTCTTCCCTTCTTCTATCCCTTTCTAGTTACCATACTTAGTCATATTTCAGAAATCGATGGGTTCACGTGTAGGTGGGTTCATGGGCCTTCATCCCCATCCATTTTCCTATGTCACTAGTCTGTCTGACCACATTGTTGTATTATTCTTAGCCTTTTTTTTTTAAACTTTGCGGGTTCGCAGAGTCGATCTTTATCCTCCAAATTTCGTGATCTCCACTTTGCACCCAAAATTTTGTGATCCTCATTTTAACCATCAGACTTGTCATGGGTCTTGAGTCCCTAAAACCATTTTATTTCTTGTGCATGCAAGTCGACTGACCGCTTTTCTACAATAACTTATCTTTGATCATCCACAATTGTGGGTTGGCGGGTTCATGAAAAAATTCATATTCAAAATACTCTCATCCTTCCTCACCATTCTCATGCTTTTTCCAATATGCATTGAATTTTGTTTAATGCTAACAACTAATTTTGTAGACTTCTAAGATATTGTCATTAATTGCAAAAGAATCAAGGAGATTATTCATTAAATTGCATTAATTCGCCATTTTTCAAAGGATTATATTATTTTCATCTCTCCGAAAAGATATATTTCAAGTTATTATTCAGCTGAAAAATACTCCTGTCAACCTAATGGAAGCGTCAACTAGACAACAATTATGTAGAGAAACTTTGAATATATTTGGTCGTGAATACCATAACTTTCAGTGGTCTAGAGTGTATTCGTATTACTCATCTGCTCCTACAGAAAAAGAGGTAATCTAGGCA
>ML779444.1:1755034-1783332 GCA_009831015.1 Picea engelmannii
AAAATGTAGAATTCACAAAATTTTCCTCCAAGAAAGAAAATAAAAAATTGAATACAAGAGGAAGAGGATAATCTCATAGAAAATGACATCCAAATTTTTTCTCTGGATGACATGGATCTAGAGGCAGAGATTGAGAAAATATTTTTCGTGATGGAATAGCCAGAAATTGTAACTCAACAAATTTTTTTATTGGAAGTTGTTGCAAATGAGATTTTTAGTGAAGAGGAATCCTTCACTTTTCAAAGTGTTATTTTTGATAAAGAGTCTAAAAAATTGATTGTGGAAAGAGGTGATTAGAAAAATAAAAAAGGTAAATCTCGCTCAGAGGTTGACTTGAAAGATATGTGGTTGTCCCAAATCTATAAAATTCACAAGGAAACCAATGATGCTCTTGATGATTCCATTGACAGGTTGGAAGATGAAAATTCCAAGCTAAAAGAAAGGATCAGAGAATTGGAGAATTCCTTAATGCCTCTTCCAATCCTAGAAAATCCTTTATCAATGATCAAACCAACCACACCCACCATTAAGTTGAAAGGATATTCAAGCCTACTCCCAGTGATCAGGATTTATGTAGAAAACAATATTAAGAAGAGAATGTCACTAATAACAAAAGAATGGGAGGTTTCGAAAAATATTGTTTCTTTTGGATCAAGGGCACATGGATTCCATGAATATCTGCAAACTTATCTAAAGAACGAATAAGAGTTCTACATTGATGTTGTATTACCATTTGGAATTAAAGTCTCAAACATGACGGAACTGAGAAGAAGAGAGGAGGATATGCCTTCCCCAATTCAACTAAAACAATTAAATGTTTGCTGGAAGGAAAAGATTAAAAATTTTAGTAACATTGTTCAAGCATGCAGCGAAGCCATACTGAAAAGAGAAGAATTGTTCAAGATACTCAGAAAGATAGATCTAGTAGGAAGTACTAACGAGGTAAAAAACCCTAAATTAATTCTCAACTCAATGTTTCTAACAAAGAAACAATTTGACGAACAAGTTGAGATATTCAAAGGGTTATCAGTTGAAACATTTTATGGCATACTCGAATATAATGAAGATGAAATAAACAATTGGAGAGCTGATTATTCCGTGAAAATTCAATATATTGAGGTAGTGGTACATGGTATTTCTCTTGACTTAAGAGACTTGGAAGGTGAGTTATTCAACATTAAAATCTGACATGAAATAAATGTCGCACCAATAAAAATTTATATTGAAGATTAGTTCAGAAAGGGAATCGACAAATTAACCAAAGAAGGGTAAGAAGTTGTTGAGACAGTTCTTATAACCGTCAATGAAGACAATAAAAGGAAAGAAACAAGAAAGTGAAGAGATAAGAGATACCATCATAATAAGTTCATGATGATCATATCTTGCTTTCTTTATCATTTTTTCATCTAGTTACTCCGCTTCTTTGACTAGAAATTTTTAACCGAAATATGATAACTTCTCCATGTCTTCTTTCCAGGTCTTGCTACTCTATCATCGCCCACCATACTCCTTATACAACTTAATTCTTGTTCATATTTTCTTTATGGTCTGTGGAAGCCCCAATCCTAGTCCTAAGGACAAACGCATTTAAATTTCAAGGCTTTGTAATAGACTATATATTTTTTAGAAATCCCAAGAGAAGTATTTCAGGATCAATTTTGGATGTACTTTGTAACTCTAAGTTTTGAGTATAAAGTATTTGATATTGATCTATCATTATATTTAATTGATATCCCCATGTTTTTACTCTATTAAAGTTCTCTTATGCATGTAGACCATTTTAATTTATTTTATGTGATAAATAATCTTTAGTTTAACTATGATGGATGTGGGGAAATTTTTTCTATCTTTTTCAAGTGTATGAAGTGTGTGGTTCCTGGTCATTTCTCAAGAAGTTTCTTTAAAAAAAACATTTTATTTCATGTTATTTTTTTTTCCAATTTTATATTTATTTGATCATCATGGCAGACTTTTGCAAAGTCCTACATTCTAAAAATATAGAGTTATGAGAAAATATTAAAACAAAGAGGAGTATCTGACGGATTCAAGAGTCAAAACTTCCTTCTATACAGAGCCTCGTCCTCCCGATAATCTTGTATTTTTCATGCTGGAATGCTAGTAGCGACATTGGCTCAAGAACTGGGTGGAAACCGTCTTCACAAAATGCACTAGGATGCAAAGACTCAATAGAAGAAGTAAAGTAGGTGAATATAATGGCCTTATGAACAAGATTATGGAGTATTATAGCTAAGGTAGTGGGATAGACCATTAATGGATCATCAATGAACGATTAATTAGTCCAGCAGTACAATATATGGCACGAATGTGTGATAGGACTGATAATGGGTTAAAATCTTCGAGCGTGATTTTGACTTTAATGGGTCTCTTACTCAACACATGGTCGGCGTGAGGGCCTTACTTATTTAATGGTTGGAAATAGTGGAAATATTATCGACAAGATCTACGTGGACAAGCACTTTTAAGACTTGACGGTGCATGCTAATAATTCTCGGAAGTTACCCTAAATGATACAAATGGAACTGATGTCACAAGGACTTAGCCATTAAGAAAGTTCAGATTTGATTCTCACCTGACCACAAAGGTTTTCTAGCGACTGTACTTGTATGGATGAATAGATTGAACATGTGTCGGATAACACGTTGCTGCATGGGTATGTTACAAAAACACCCAACAACGAAAATGAGATGGATATGTCATGGCACTCCTAAGGACACTCCGACGTTATTATATTAAAAAATATTCAACATTGCTATAAAATTCGACAAAAAATCAAAGTCTACCTACTATACATGCTCCCTTAGATTGGAGCAACCATGGAAGATATTTGTGAACTCTGGCACTGTTTGGTCCCTTTCCTTCCACAGTGTGGTCCATTTTGTATATAGGTCGTCCTAACTTCCAACAAGGTAGTATTGTTCCTTAATAGCATCTGTGAAGAATTCCCAGGTAAGTGCGATTGTAAATAATGAGGGTTCCTATGTTTCATTTTTCTCATAGAAAGTATCCCACCAATATGTTACAGGGGGGAGGACTTTGAGGAACGCAAAAGTAATATTTTCTCTATTCGAAAATTTATGGAAAGAAAATTACCCTTCTAGCAGATTCAACCATTTCTCTACATCATCTACGTCTATCTGACCTTCAAATATAGGAATATCAAAGTTTATATGTACCTTGAATGGGGCGATGCCTCTGCTTGAGGTAGATGCGTTGTTTGTCGGTAAGCGTCGAAGGATTTGTGCAAATTTTTCCATCATCTTGTTCTTCTGTTGCTCAAGGGATTCCTCAAGAAACATTTTGAAAGGATCTCTTGTCTCGTCTTCTTTCTTTTCTCCCAGCATGGAAGGTTTCTTGGGCATGCGAGAGTATTTTTGGTCAATAGAAACAAGATCGAGACCCAACTCTCTATACCCTGATGTTATTAGGATAATTGTTAAGTGCAGACACAAATCAATCCCCCTAGATTCACTACGAAACTAAAACAAAACAAGACAATACACTACTCTTTCCTTAGATTTCAATTATCAAATGAGAAATGGATCTAGAACATACATTTTAAATATCAAAGATTTGACTTTGCCAATGCAATCCAAGCTCTGTCGTGAGGCTTATGGAGAAATATCTACAAAGGAATACAATCCAATGAAGACAAGAATAACATAGTCTATTTGATATGAAACTATGTACGTGATCAAGGAATCATACAATATGAACAAATAACATTCATATAGGAAAGAAAAGTATATGCATTAAAGAATGTGGAAGAAAGATACAACCAGATGCCTTGATGTTGTCAGGTTCCTTCCAATAGTTCCTTGCTTCCCACACACTTCTACTCCATGGATTCTGAGACCATAGATCTAAAATTCACTCAGATTCTATATTGACAAATAAAAACTCAAATCCACCATACAAGCTCCAAAAATTTCAAGCTACAAGACAACTCAAACCCTCATCAAGCTAACTTTCTCCATGAGAGATCCTCTCCTTTTATAAGCTGAAGAGGATAAGGTGAGGAGGTTAGTATGATCCCACTAAATCATGAAAGCAATTAAGATCCAAACCGTTCAGAGGCCACCTCACCATAGAAGCTTCTCCTTCTAGAAGCATCAAGAAAGTGCTTGTTTTTCCCACGTACGGATATCGTCACACCCTAAGTATAGTGCATCCTACGGAGATGACGCAGCCTATATTTAGAGTATTTTGCGGTGATTAGGCATCGTCGCACCCTATATATAGTGAATCCTCTGATGACCTTCCTTAATAGGGTTTTTACAAAGGAAAATACAATTTCTTCTCTCAAGCAAAGTTCTTCTCCCTTCTTTCTTTAGGAATTTGGGCCATTGATCCTTCTAAAGACAAAGGATAGGTTTACATAATTAACAGTCATATGGATGAAAAAAATAATGTGTAACAGAGATCCCCCCAAATTATGAAGTCAGAATAGAGTGATAGTTGAAATACTTTGTCGGGTGTGTGTAGGGAACAAGGAACACGTCGATCAGAAACCTGTGAACAAACAAGGAAATACAATACAATAATATATCATCACTGAGGTAGGAATTCCCATACTCAAAATACGAATGAATCAAATTATAAATGCCAACATGAAAAGATCCATTTCAAGTAATACAGGTCATGGCCACCAATCATACATTGTGGATCCATGCCAATATGACTCAAATCTGAACATAGCCACCAAAAATACACTGTGGATATATGTGTTAAAGACTCAAATTTGAACATAGCCACGAGACATACATTGTGGATCTATGCAACAGTACAATATGAATATACTCCAATGCAACTTCGATCTATTAGAAAAGATCCAGGGTCTTCATCTCCACCACTCTATAGTATGAATCTAACCATGTGAATACATGTGTTGAAGTCGAACATGGTAGAAACCAATTCATTACCGATCACTAATGAATATTGTTAACAAGCGTGAGGGAAATCATCATTAATGTCAATGACTCCCAAGGTACTCTAGTACAATCCAAAGAATGTGAATTTGTGAGCTGAAGTCGAACACTCGACGAAATCTCTCGATCAGGGGTCAATAATGAAAACCCACTATCAAAAGAGAGGAAACCTTCCATTGAGGCATGAAAGTTCCAAGGTACCGATTAGTTTCTAAGTCTAATTCCTGGATAATGAGTTGAATTTGACAAGAAAATACTCATCATAGGAAGGCCTTAATGTATCCTCCATCAATGACATGAAACAGGTAAAAATATTTGAGGTTGATCAGAGTAACAAGTGATTCAAGACTGACTCAGGGATTGTCGACACAATAGAAGGATTAAGGACTACAGAAGTGGCTGATGCAATAGAAGGCATTCCGAGTTGAACTTCTCTTTGAACATATTGACAACATGACAACTGTCTTGGAAACACTGACTCAACAACAGGGATCACAGACCAATTTGTAATCTTATAAAGGAGTATGATCAAGGCACAAGTGGATTTTCCAACCTATACACAAAGTGAGTGAAAGGGTGTCATGTTCAAAAGTGACTCTTCCATAGAATACAGGTTTGGACACATTTCTTTCAAAATTTCCCCCCCACCATCTCTGGAGAGTACCTCTTTATTTTTAAACAACCTTGAGGAGGATAACATATGCTTGAAATGTAAGCTCATCCTTTAGATGAGTCCCTCAGAGTATGTTTAACGAACCCTAGGAAGGACTAGTTTGGTCCCATATGGGCCTTGCGATGCTTGTTTTATGAGTCCAAAGAAAGAAAACTCAGGGTTTTTTCATGTTTAGAGAGTTTTAAAAACACTTAAAGAAAATTCCAAAAAGTCCTTTTTCATAAGTTAGTATGAAGAGACCGAAAAAGAGATAAACTATTGCTCAACAGATATTTTCTTCAAATACTTTAACGAGCGTGAAAATAACAAGATCGCTCGGCAATATTTTCATGTTTAGAGATTCTGAAAATATCTGAAAGGGAACTCCAAGGGGTTCTTTTTTCATATAACATTTACAAGTCCAAAAAAGTGATAAAATTATACTTGGTCACATTCTCATCGTTTTATGAGAACGATAAAGAAAAAATACTAAGATCGGGATTGTTTTCATTTTTACGCAAGCTTAAAACAAAACAAAACTAACATTGGGATATATTTTATTTTTTACACAAGCTTAAAACTAGCCAAAACTATGCTTGGACTTGGTTTCATTTTTACACAAGCTTGAACCAGAGAAAACTATTCTTGTGACTTCCCAACGCAGAAACTAGGGATGGTTTGTACTTAGCCCCCAGCTTAGGAAGCTAGCAGCTTAACTTCATAATGAAGTCCAGAGGTTGAAAGCATTGCCCCCCAAGCTTTCATTTGTCCAATGGAATAGGAGGAGGAAAAAAAGCTTTAAATACTATACGTAACGAAGTACTTGACTCAATCGAAGAAGGGGGAAAAAAGCTATGTCATTTTTTAATGAGATTGACACAGGAACATGAACTATGCTTGGGAATTCAGGTTCAATCCCTGGAACTCTGTTTCATTTTTTAATGAGCTTGACATAGAAACAAGAACTATGCTCGTAAACTTCATTTCATTTTTTAATGAGGTTGATATAGAGACACAAAAACTATCCTCATAAGATATGTTTCATTTTTTAACGAGGTTGCTACAGAGACGCGAAAAATATCCTCACAACTACTTTCATTTTTTAACGAAATTGAAATCAGAAACCCATGCTCAAAGATGGTATTCTTGATCACGACTTCCAAGAGGATAGTTCTCTAGAAGGACACCATGTCAAGGGACAAAACTCGGTCATGGCCTCCAAGAGATCTTCATTTGATGGAAGAAACACACTTTGGAGGGAACACATGTCGAGGGCTACGATAGGGGTAAGGAGGTCAGGCTCCAATATCCCTACCAAAGAGATAACCATGTCAACTATCAGATCCAATTCATAAGCGATTGAGATTACAATGAGAGGCTCATCTACATCGATAGCTGAAGGAATGGGAAACAATGCCACATAATTGACCTATGGAAGGGGCGATACTGTCTGCATATAAGGACCGTTTAGGGAGTTCATCAAAGTCAAGTCAGGACCAACAAATGAAAGTTGATAAATAGTCACAATCCTTCCATCGTGAGGTAAATATATCACACGAAAAAGAGTGGACACAATATCTTTCATGGCGTAGACATAATCTCACCCAAGGAGTAAAGCAAAATAAAATGGGTATTGGACTACCATGACGTCAATAAAGACAATTTTCCCTCCCAATGTTATAGTAAACTGAGGAAGGGTCCCTAAAGGTTGACTGGTTCAAGATTCTGTTAAGAGATAACAGATTCTGTGCAACCGGCATAAGTTGAGGACAACCCAAATATTTCCAAGCAATAGAGGACAAAATACTAATAGAAGCACCTTCATCTATCAGCGTCTGAGGAATGTCCCAACCAAAAACCCATACTATAATTTGGAAGGGAATGTGAGAGGGAAGACGAGGTCCAGTTAGAGCACCCCAATCAAAAAGGATGGCCTCATTACTTGGAGGGGGTTCCACGAGAGAAGGAGGAATAGCCCCCGACACGGTAGATTCTGTATCAATGAGAAACACATGGGAAGCATTGGGTTTACTCTCTAGTGGGAGAGTAGGATCGACCGATGACGAGATCAGATCGACCACTTGGGTTTCATTCTCCAAGGGGAGAATGGGGTCGACGGGTGGAAACAGATCGATTTCTTGGGTTTCACTCTCTGGCAGGAGAGTGGGATTGATTGAGGATGGGATCGGATCAACCACTTTGTCAACTAGTTCAACTAAGGATGTGACCAGATTGACGACATGATCAACCAGATTAATTGATGAAGGGACCAGATTAATCATTCCATCAACTATAGAGGGGTTGAGAGAAATCTTATGGTAAGAAGATGGAAGTTGAGGTTGTGAAATAGTCATGTCTTCCAAGAATTTTGAGGTTGTGTCCATACAAGGGAAAAGGTGAGTTTGATGAATCCCTCCGCATAACATACATGGGAACTTGACTCTACTTTTCTTCTTCCCAACGATATCTTGACTAGTTGATGGGAGGTCATCAACATGTTGTTCAGAGGCTAATGACATGGGTTGGTGAGGGAGTGTAGACCATGCTTCTATAACCTTGGATAGACCAAGGAAATCCTTAAGAAGATGGCTACCCTTACAAAGACTTAAAGGGTACTTGGGCTTATGGGTTTATTGGGTGATCTTGGCATCATTAACACTCCCAGCACGATTATCAGTAACTGGTTGTTTTCCAACATGTCCGACAGTGGTTGGAAGTTTGGATCCTTGTTTATTTTTCTTCTTATTATTCTTCCTTTTCTTCTTCTTCTTATCCACCGAGATTTCACCCAGCAAAGAAGATGAAATGGAAGAATACCTTGCAAGTGAATAAGGTGAAGAAGATCTTACTGGTGAAGAAGGTGAAGGATCAACATGAGTTTGATGTTCTTGGGGGGAAGTGCTTACAAACGAATCACTAGTTGCATTCGGAATTACCTGAGTGGAAAACAACCATACCGGTAATCCAATTGTGAGACCTGGAAGGCTCAAAGTAGCGATGTGAGGAGGACCAATGTTTGTGTAAGAAAGAAAAACAAAAGGTTCCCTTGGAAAATGGGTTCCCTCATTGGTCATTCTGGGAACTGACACCATTAAATAAATATCCAACCTAGAGTCTACTAGGGAAAACAAACAACACACGCTAAAAATCTAGGAAGCAAACAAGCAAACAAAACCTTCTCACAATGAACACACTAGTTGGTGATGAAATCCAACGTCGCAAGGACAGTGTAATAAGGGGTTGATATAGAGTGGGTGGAAAATTTACGTTGATGGCCTGCTTAATGGACTTACACCTTGGTGCAAGCCCCCACACATAAACATGGGTATACCCTCCAAGGAGCCTGAGTGAGTTTGGCCAACGTTGATTCTAGGTACCATGAATACTTGCCCCTCCACAGTCACCTCGTGTAAAGACCCTAAAGAGATAGGCCACTAAGGTTACCAATTAGTCCAATGATGCCTAGGGAAATAGTCAATAGTCTGATCCACGCGCAAAGGTAGGGTATCTAGCCCAAAATCAACTTGAGAAGCTCCCACACATAATCGTGGGTATACTCTCAAGTGACCCCAAATAATACATGCAATCTCTACACCAAGACCAACAAAGCAGGGTGAGTAACTCTGTCAGTCTTAATGCGACCTCGTGATTGATCCTTGTATTAGAAGGGCTTCCCAAGACAAAATGTAATAAGTGGATTTAAACTCTCCCTATCACAAGATACTATGTTTGTTTGCATCTTTGGAAAGTTATCTTTCACACCTATTCCAAATTTGTACAACTAATATAATGTAGGTTTGATACCATAAAATATAAAAATTTCTAAACAATTTTTATAAGCGCTTTATTTTTAAGGTTGTTGATACTCAAGAGGAAAATGGTGTGGACTAAATGATGTTTTGACCGACACTAAATAATGGAAAGAAATGAGAATGCAAATATTTCACTTCGATGAAAGCTATATTATGAGAAGGAGAAAATGTTTATCATTCCCATATGCACAATGTCCCAAAATTTCATTAAACTCATCAATATCAATATTCTCAAAAAATGAGCAAAAGAGACTATACACCAATACACGATTCAAGACCAAAAACGCCAAAAATCATGCAATTTCGCTACTTCAAATGCAAAGATGCCCCCAATATAATATAAAGAAAGAAATTAAAACTTTTTGTTTCAAAGATAGCTAAAAGAAATAACAAATCACTTCAAAACAAACACAACCCAAAAAAAGTTTATCTTTTAGTATGATTTATCCAGAAAAAATAAGTCTTCTTTTCACTAAACAATTTAAATAAAAACAATCTTTGTAACCGAAAGACACTCAAAGAAAGAGATAAAATATTTCAAAAGAAAACAAGCTAACACAAAGCAATGATGGCTAAAATCAGATCAAAAGATGTCAAGAAGACTGTAAACAGACCCAACAAATCACCCCAAAAACTTATCACAAATCTCGGTAAGGAAAAACCACCAAAAGCTAAAAATTTCCCAAATCATCTCAGGCTGTAAGACCAACACAGAGCGACGATCATGGGTCATCGCAGGTTAGAGAACAAATGCAGTGCGATGTCGTCGCATTGTGTCAAAACGACAGGGTGCGTCGTGTTAGAATATGATGGATGTGCTCATTTAACCATAGACAATATCACTATTGTCACCCAACCATAGGCCGAAGCCACCCTCCGAGCACCTTAACCTTGACAGAGAATCATTCTGAAATCAAACCCTAGGCTAGATATCCAAACAAAGGTGGCACACCTTTATCCAAGGATAGCGCGCCAAACAAGAGATGATCAAAGAGTCCAAACCACAACCAAGAGATAGTCCAAGCCAAAACCGAAATCTGCTAGCTACAGCAGCTGCAACAACAACTCTCCTCCAAACTTGCACACAACTGGCCAACTACAGTATGCACAAGTGTTGCTTCTGCAGTTGTGAGAATGCCTGCCATAATGAAGACTGGCCTCCTGTATTTATACTAAATCCTACGGACTTCCTGGGCCGACTTCTCATTCTAGGTACTAGTTCTTTGGTATATATTATTTCCTTTAGCCGTCTTCTTCTCTTGGATGCTAATAAACTAATACAATTCATTCCCTTGAGCCGACTTGTCTTCTAGGGTTATTAACCAATCAATTAGGGTTTCTTCTTGCTTCCTGAAATATTCTATTCTTGTCTCATTTACACATGGAGGTAAATACCTCCTTCAGCTACCATAATATCAACACTCCCTCCTAGCTAGGGAGGTATTGAAGATAATAATCTTGAGCACAAACATACCATTCACCTGGTAGCGTCAACATAGTCGTATATACTATCTCATGATATGAGTACGATCATCACTATCAGTGTCATCAACTGCATCATCTCTCAAAACCATACTCCATATGAGTAATCAGACATGATGCTGGATAAGTCACTCACTCCAAAGAGTGACACAAGAACCATTGTTCTAATCCAGACATATGTCCTAGAAGAGTAAATGTCCTGGACCATTTTCCGTCTGGGAAATATCTATCCATTGATCATCCATCTATCTGATAATCATTTCCAACATTGTTGATAGTCTTCAAGGCAATCAGAACAATATCATTCAATATAACACAACTGTGTCTATCCATAGTAGTACTCGACTACAATCCAGTGTTACACTATCACACCAAGTAGAACACATATACTTGATCAGTGACATATAGTCACAATTAGTGGAACACAATCCACCACAGTAGCACACATCTAATGTCTCCATAACAATCATTTGATATCAACCTGCATAGAAAAAATTGTTATGATATAAACTGAATCATCTGGGCCATTCTTCCACTCACATCTGTGAGATCTGAAAGAGCATCTACCTTTAGAAGTTCAAACATCAATGATGAGCGATATTGACTATTCTTCTCAAGCAAGGAAGAATAATTGTCCTGATTTCTGAGTTTGCACCATTCCCTATCCTGGTCCATTCCTCTGGCACTAAACAAAGTGCAACCTAGAGAGAATGATTCTACCCTAGGGAATTCCTGTCCCTAATTTTTGAACCTATCCCATCCACCTATTTGGGCCATTCCTCCATCACTAAACAAAGTGAAACCTAGAGAGAATGGATATTCCCTAGAGAATGACTATCTGAACCATTTCCTAAGGAAATGATTGTCCTGCACCAACCTCCAAAATGAAACATCCTTTGAAACTGCCCACAACTATCAGCTTCAAAAGAATGACTATCCGATGAGGTGAACCAGTAATCTTTCCTAGACTTTCCTAGACCATTCCCCATGTTAAACACAATGGGAAATCACTGTCTATGGTACATCAGCAATCCATCGAATCATTTTCATTATGAAAATGACAGTTCGATTTGGACCATTTTCCGAACTGGAAAATGCGTGTTCGTCAGAAATCTCAAACCACTTTCCGAACTGGAAAGGAATTGCTCTTCCTGGACCATTTTTCAAACTGAAAATTGACTATCCATAAATCAATAACACATCAGTGCTCCCTCCCAACCTGGGAGACATCTCTTCCTTTTTCAATAAGGAAGTCATCTCCAAGAGCTCCATATTGAGTATGAAAAATCTTTCATCTTGGATAGAGGCTTTACCAAAATTTCTTCTTATCTGCTCATATGTGGAGATATATATATTGGAGAACCACTTTCTATTTTATGGACTTCATCGCGGAGAATGTAATGCTTGATCTCAAATGTGCTTCGTTCTTTCTGGAACACTGATTTTTCTCTGAAGAATTCATATAGCTCTGATCAATAAAGTATATCATTGTTGGATTCATATTTGTTTCCTGCTAGCTCATAACATCGTGGCAAGGGTCAAACTGGAACATGTCCAAGTGGTACTTCTCCTGCCATCATGAGAGTTTTTCATGGATTAGCAATCCATCATCCTGAGCTTTTGAGTAACCATTCTAATACAATATCTTTGTTATAGAGAGTCTTCACCACGCTTTTGTTGTGTATTGGAGGTTCTCCACCAAGTTGTCTTCTTCCATCTGCATACAAGGGTCTCTTTTTGGTATACCTCAAAGCCTTGAGGTTTCTCTACATGCGCTCTTTGTTCAATTATTCTGGAGAACAATCTTTGCATTCATCTGATGTCAATTCCAACCAATGGATATTGTGGATGATATAATGGCTCATGTAGAGGTATATTTGGTTTACTAGAACAAGAAATTATCATAGTCTTCTCCCTCCATCTGGGAGAACCCCTAGTTTTGGATCTTGCAATGCTTACATTCATGATTTTTCCATACAATGTTCTTCATCACAACTTTCAGTTCTTCTACTTGATTGTTGGTAGTCTTGAGATTCTCGATACAGTGACTGGTTGTTTTGGATTTTCTTTCTTTCTTGGAATATTCATGTTCTTCTTCATGTTTCTTTTTAGCTCTTGGGTCCATGGAGTTTTCTATAGATTACATGCCCTGAAGATTCCAACTTCTTCCTTTCATCATAGGATGTGGATGGACAACCAGGGATACTTTAAGGATTATTTTTGAAGAAGACTTCTTCTAAACTCATATTGAACACGTATTGCCTTTCACGACTATTACCATGGATATATACTTCATCATTTTCAATAGATCATAGGATTATCTCCATCCTAATCCTTTCTTCATGTATGAATGCATGCTCTTATTTAAGAATATATAATCGGATCCCTCTATCTAACAGAGTCCACGCTTTTGTCTGCATCCTTACTGCAAAGTGTCACAAACCTTTTTCCAATTTCCTCTTGATAGTTGACTTATTTCTATCTTTACTTCTTCTAGGTTTCTTCAAGATTGATTCTTATTTCGGCTTATCTTGCAATTGTTACTTATGTAATAGATTCCACATGAATTGTTACCAGGGGTTGTCGATGTATTTCATCATTTCATGTGGATTGCCTGACTTGTAGTCATTGTGATAGAAATCCTTATCCTTTTGTTCTTCCATAGGTATAGTTTCTCTTTGAACATGTTATCTTCTAAGAAATGAATATGAAAGATATGTACAGAGGATATGATATATACAACAATTATGAAGAGTATTGTTAACTTGTCTTAGAAGAAGAAGTTTGTTTTTTCCTACTTGTATTTCTTTGAGGGTTCCCTTTCTTCGGAAACTGATGCTTCGTGTGCTTTCTTCCTTTCCTTTAACTCGGGACAATGATTTTTGTAGTGACCATACTTTTGACAATTGAAGCATTTTATTCTTGACATATCTTTCTCTTGATTTGGTTTCTTCTTGGAGCCAAACTTCTTTTTGTTCCTAAAATCCTTGAACCTTGTTGTGAAGGCTTGATCATCGTACTTATTTTGCGGTTTCTCTTTTTCATTGATACTTGATTCTTCTTGTGTACAAAAATTCCAAATTTATTCAAATGTAGGATACTCCTTCCTTGTGTTCATGCTTGTGGCAAATGCATCCCATGTCTTGGGAAGACCATTGAGTACTATATTTACTAGTTCCTTCTCTGAGATGATTTCTTCAATAGCTTGTATTTGATATATTAACTAAGAGATCCTCACAATGTATGATGTTATGTTGTCATCATCATTCATCTTCATGTCACAGAGCTCATTCTTCAGACTCATTACTTGTCCAATGTTTCTAACTGAGAAGAGATTTGTTAGGGTATCATACATCTTCTTAGACAAATCAAGATGGGAGATGTAGGGTATCAAGTGATATTTTATAGAGTCCACTATGATACTCATGGAATTGATATCATTGTCTTTGAACTTCTCCATAACTGCAACGTTTTGCAGTTCCTTCTCTTTTCCTTCCTCAAACTATGGTTCCACGATATTTCCTTTCACGATATCCACCACTTCATTCTTGGCGAGGATGAGGTCAATCCTTGTCTTCCATTCTCTAAAGTTAGAAGCCCCATAAAACTTGTTTTCTAACTTCATAGAGTAAGTCATGGCTGCTTTGACTTGGTCAACCCTATATTTGACCAAAAACTCAAACTTGATGTCTTGTCTTGTTGAGAGTACCAGGAGGTGTGCTAGGCTAGGGCGCACTAGTATATCCAAAAATTAGGTCAATCCCTTCACTTAAGGTGCCTCAATGATAAGTTTAGGGTTTATGCAACTACACTTGCTAGTAACCCTAGCAGTAGTGCTTTAGTAATTGCTCCTGCTAGAAACCCTAGTGGAAGTTATTCAACGAGCTCAGTATCCTTATGGCTATGCTCCCTTCCAGTGGTTAGACTGAATGAAGGAGGTGTGGGCCTATAACCTATTAGAATATGATTGATGTGCTCATTTAACCATAGACAATATCACTATTGTCACCCAACCATAGGCTGAAGCCACCCTCTGAGCACCTTAACCTTAATAGAGAATCATTCTAGAAGCAAACCCTAGGCTAGATAGCCAAACAAAGGTGGCACACCTTTATCCAAGGATAGCACACCAGACAAGAGATGATCAGAGAGTCCAAACCAAAACCAAGAGATAGTCCAATCCAAAACAGAAATATGCTAGTTGTAGCAGCTGCAACAACAACTCTCCTCCAAACTTGCGCACAATTGGCCAACTACAGTGTGCACAAGTGTTGCTTCTGTAGTTGTGAGAATGCCTGCCAGAATGAAGACTGGCCTCCTATATTTATACTAAATATGGTAGACTACCTGGGTTGACTTCTCATTCTAGGTACTAATTCTTTGGTATATATTAATTCCTTTAGCTGACTTCTTCTCTTGGAGGCTAATAACCTAATACAAGTCATTCCCTTGAGCCGACTTGCCTTCTAGGGTTATTAACCAATCAATTAGGGTTTCTTCTTGCTTCTCGGAATATTCTATTCTCATCAGGTTTACACGTGGCGGTAAATACCTCCCGCAGCTACCATAATATCAACACATCAATCCTGGATCGTCGCACTGTCCCTTAAAGCATGGTGCGACGATCAAACGAAAAAAATAAAAAAATAAAAAGCATCAAAGTTTTTCCGGTGAATTTTAACAATCAGAGAGTCAAGATGGATCTCCCACGACTCAAAAAACAGAACCCAAGAAATCAAAGAAAGAAATCAAGACAAACTAGGAAAATAATTCGTTCCCCAGTATAGTCGCCAATTTTTTATCGGGATAATTGTTAAGTTCAGACACAAATCAATCCCCCGAGGTTCACTACTAAACCAGAACAAAACAAGACAGCACACTACTCTTTCTTTAGATTTCAATTATCAAATGAGAAATGGATATAGAACATACCTTTTAAATATCGAAGATCTGACTTTTCCAATGCAATCCAAGCTCCATCGCGAGGCTTATGGAGAAATATCTACAAAGGAATACAAGCCAACGAAGACAAGAATAACAGAGTCTATTTGATATGAAACTATGTACGTGATCAAGGAATCATACAATATGAACAAATAAAATTCATATAGGAAAGAAAAGTATATCTGTATTAAAGAATGTGGAAGAAAGATGCAACTAGATGCCTTGATGTTGTCAAGTTCCTTGCAACAATTCCTTGCTTCCCACACACTTGTACTCCATGGATTCTGAGACCATATATCTAAAAGTCATTCACAATCTATCTTGACAAAGAAAAACTCAAAGCCACCATACAAGCTTCAAAAACTCCAAGCTACAAGACAAATCAAACCCTCATCAAGATAACTTTCGCCATGAGAGATCCTCTCCTTTTATAAGTTGAAGAGGATAAGGTGAGGAGGTTAGGATTATCCCACTAAATCATGAAAGAGAGTAAGATCCAAACCGTTTGAAGGCCACCTCACCATAAAAACTTCTTTTTCTAGACGCATCGAGAAGATGCTCGTTTTTACCACGTACGAAAATTGTTGCACCCTAAGTATAGTGCAGCTTGCAGAGATGTCACAACCTATATTTAGAGAAGGGTGAGGTGATCAGGCATCGTCGCACCCTATATATAGTGCAGCCTGCGATGACCTTCCTTAATAGGGTTTTTACAAAGGAAAACACAATTTCTTCTCTTAGGAAAAGTTATTCTCCCTTCTTTCTTCAGGAATTTGGTCCACTGATCCTTCTAAAGACAAAGGATAGGTTTACATCATTAATGGTCATAGGGATGATGAAAATAATGTGTAACACCTGACCTCGTCGGGGACATGCACTAAAAAATGACAAGGAGCAGACTACTCTGATACCACTGATCTGTATTTATGAGAGGAACAAAATGAAAACAAAGATTTATAATATTAACACAGAGACACAGTGAATAACAACAAAGATACAGTAAAACTGGACTTCTATTAAATAAGAAATATGTTGAAACTGTAAAATGCAGATTGAAACAAGCTTGCTAGAATGGTGGAAGTTTATCTCTAAGAAGAGATGTGACGACTACGCTCATTCACAAGAAGATGAGTAAAATGAGGCTCTGAAGGACATTTTACAATAAACATGAAATCCAAAACCCTATACATCCATAAACCTAACACTAGGATATGAAGCGCCAAAAGTCACGTGGACCCCGTTGGGGTAAGTTAGTACATCAAATTCTCGGGGTCATAACTTTTGCAAACGATCTCTGTTTAGGGTTTACAATAGCTAATCGGAAAGGTATTAATGAGGATATTCATTTAGGGGGATAAGGTAGAGATTTTGGCCATCATTGAGGTACCTAATGGCGAAAAAACATCGTTTAGGCCATCAAAATGGCCCTGGAAGTTAAGAAACCAAAAAAATGCTAAAAACAATAAGTAGCCAAAGAACTGTTTTGAGTCAGTTGGAAACGGTGGGTGGCCACCGAGATCCTCCTGGATCATATTATAAAAACCATAAAATAATTAGGAGTAGATACTTTATATTCAATGAGAACGTCATGTATAAGGATCATTTGTAGGGAAAGAAAAAGGAAAAAGAAAACTTGGAATACAAGTACTTGATGTGATCACTGAAAAATGAATTCCAAAGGTATCATAAAATAAAAATGATAAAAAAAGAACAAAAAAAGGTACCTAAAACACCTACAATTATTAGAATATCTACTAGTTTAAGTAGACCCCCTTATCGATACTCTTCTTCATTTTATTATCCATTGTTGATTGATTTTGGTGAACCAGAAGGATATGAAGAAGAAATGCATGTAGATACCATAAATAAGTAGGAGGAAGGAATGAAAGAGGAGATGGAATATTTCATACATAACCAGACTTGGGATTGGGTTCAGTTGCTTGCACGAGAAAAAAAACTGTATAATAAATGGGTTTACAGGTTGAAGGAAGAAGATGGAGGAAAAAAGAGGTACAAGGAAAGACTTGTTGTAAAATGATTTGCACAGAAAATGGTATATATCTTGATGAAACAATTTCTTCTATTATTAAAATGAATTCAATTAGAATTATTTTAATTCTAGGGAAGTAGAAGATTTGCATCTTGAACAGTTAGATGTAAAGACAACTTTTCTCCATGGGAATTTGGAGGAAGAGATTTATATGCAACAACCACAGTGGTATGAGGCTAAATAGAAGGAGAAATTAGTATTTAGGTTGAAGAAGAGATTGTATGGCCTAAAGCAAGCTCCAAGATAGTTGTATTTAAAATTTGATAGGTTTATGAAAGAACAAGGTTATGTTAGGTGTCAGTCTAACCACTGAGTTTATTTTAAGAGAAAATATCATGGCAGCTACATTATGTTGTTATTGTATGTATATGACATGGTTGTTGTAGGAACTAACTTTTAGGAAATAAATGTACTCAAAATAAAATTGGCTAATTCATTTGCAATGAAGGATTTGGGTGTTGCAAAGCAAACCCTTGGCATGAAAATAAAAAAAGACATTAAAAATCACAAATTAACATTGTCTCAAGGTGAGTACATGGAGAAGGTGTTGGAAAGAGTTGGAATGTAGGATGCAAAACCAGTTGGTACACCTTTTTCAAGCCATTTCAATCTAAGGAAATGTGTCCAAATACACGAGAGAATATAGACTACATATCCAAGGTTTTGTACTCCTCAACAGTTGGTATCTTAATATATGAAATGGTGCGCACAAGGATAGATATTTCACATGCAGTGAGAGTTGTGAGCATGTATATGAACAATTGAGGCAAAGAGCATTGGATTGTAGTAAAGTGGATTCTCAGGTATTTGAGAGGTACTTCTGCAAAAGAATTATGTTTTGGACGTTCAAACAATGTTCTACAGGGATATGTTGATTTAGATATGGTAGGTGATAAATGTAATACCAGGGTTTTGAGACCCTAGATTAAATAATTTATTTTGTTATTTTATAAAATGTTAGGGAGACCAAACAATTAAAAGATGCCAGATTGCCTAGGAAATGTAATGCTTGGTCATTATTATTAATAAAATGCATCATTGGTTTCAATACGAAAAAGGACAAGAGTTATAGGGGGATATGATTCCACGACAAAGGGGATTAAGGGGATGAGTATTTTATTATGTTTTATTTACCCATAATTGTTTTAATTGAGAGAAGTGGTTACATGAACTTTGTGGGGAAGGCCATGTGGTTCTTGATTTTCAAGTAAATATAAAAACCCATCTTTAGGTTGTTTGGGTTTTTTTTTTCACACTCTTCATTTTGTTCACTCTCTCCATTCACTTTTTCATTGATTCATTATCCCTGATTCGTCCTTGATCTTGGTTGAGGAAAGGAAAAATGAATTGGTTTGGAAAGGAGCCATTGTTTGTTGGTTGTAGTAATTGTTGGTGTATTCCAACCATGAACTGATTCCTGCATGTATGATATGAATTTCCATGTGCTAAACGTTTTTCATAGTTGTGATTCTTCAAAGTCCCAACATGGATATTCTTGACCAGATGCACTAGGGCCCTAGAAAGAAGTGGACAACCTAAGGGACTGTGTGGCAATGAAGGGGGTTCATTGTGTTTGTGTGGTGCAGGATCGAGAGAAGAGATTTGGTGTACTTTGGATTGATGTGTGTTGGGAAACCTTTGAGAGCTTGAGTGTTGATTGGTTTTGGAAGCTGAGTAACACCCTAGAACCATCCTTGTGGATTCATAGCCCTGGCTCAGGGGTGGCCTATTGTTGATACTTGGAATAACATCGTCTATGGTTGGGTGAAACATTCTTTATTTTCAGTGAGTTGGTGATTTATTTTGTTTAAGATAAGTTCTCTATGTCATGTGTTTCTATGCTTGTATATTTATTCCAGTGTGTATTAATTATTATCTCTAAGATCTATTTTTATAGTATGCATTCTTGTTAGTTATTGTTGTGCATGGCATATTATTCATTTTTTTTTATGTTGTAGCATGAATCTTGATTATTGCATGTGAATCTTTCCTGAATATTGATTATTGCATGTGAGTCTTTCATGCTTCTTTATTAATTAAATGTTATCAAAATTCGAAAATAGTTTTGAAGTACGTTCTTGGAGTAGTGTGGTCTGCTTTCCAGTGGCTGAGTATATCATGTGCACTATAATTATTTGTTGCATGTAGTAATAATCCAGGCATGTGCACACTGTGATTAGTTGTTGTGTGTAGTACAAGGGTTGTTTCACTCACAGTTTGTCTCAATGAGGGTGCAATAATAATGTTTGTCAGCAAGATGTGGTTGCATTTTAGTAATCGGTACTAGCAATGGTTAAATATATGTATAATAAATAGTGGGTGTTGGCACAATCCATTTTGGGGAAAAATGTAGTAATTACTGAAGCAAGTTATGAAATGGATTAGAAAAGGAGTGTGTATCGAAAAACAAGGAAATGTAGCATCGGGAAACCAGGAGAGTCAAAGAAAGGATGAAAGATGCAGTTCAATGAGGAAAATAGTTGGATTTTGGACCAACCGCGATCAAGGAGTTAGAAAGTGGGAAAACCTAATCCACCTAGGGTTATTGGGTTAGGGTTTTGGTCATTTGTTTAATGGGTAATTTTACCCCTTTTTGTAATATAAATATGTGTTGTAAGATAGTGAAGGCGAGACTATTTATGTGATAGAGATATGATGAGATAGAGACACACAAACATATATGTGCATTGTAATAGAGGGTAAGGTCATATGATATGGAGCTTTGTATGATCTTTCCAACCTCAAATTTAAGGCGTGCAGGTCCATAACCTTGATGTATAATAATAAAACAATGAAGAAATCCATATCTTTGTGGATGTAGACTAGGGGGGGTAAACCATGGTAAATTTGTGTCTCTGTGTGGAATTTTTGTCTTATTTCATGCGATTTTTTAGCTATGTTGAATGAATTAATCTGTTAATAGTAAAATGAAGCACACAATAGAGTGACAAGATGATTGATGTACAGTAAAATCTATTGAATGTGTCTGATTACTGATTAGTAGATCTACAATATAATGATGTGCTGATGTAATAGAATCATATATCTGATATATTTTTAGGTAAAAAGAATATCTCTCATCCCCACATAATTCTCCCTTCCAATATTGCCAACATCTGGGTCTTGTAGTCACCCATAATCCATCTCGGGTGAGACTACATTATGCACTCTATGCACAGTGTTTCCTTCTGGTCTCCATAATAGCTAATGGTTTGAAAGGTTTTGTTGGAAACCTAAAGTAGAACCTGGGTCAACACAAGAAACATCCAAAAAATAGTTTTGTTGGCAGATGGAACATAGAAGAATAGATTGGAAGGGAATTATTGAGAATAGCGGTGAAGAGAATGAATTATTAGAAGGGGATGTTCATACCATGGAATCCCACTAAATAGGAGAGCGAACGATGGTTGACAAAAAAAGAGTTGGAGTTTTCATAGAAAGACTATAGAAACCCTAAGTATACACCACGCCAATATTTAGAGAGGTATGTATGTTGGAATTATTGATTGAGTGTTTTCATTGATGGAAACGTGAGTAAAAAATATACAGTAATCAGAGAAAAAGGAAGATAACATTGGGGAAGAATCAATTTGTGATCATTGTTGATCACAATACGATTGACAGTGATCCTATGTTCCTAAAGCTCACAGAAAGTAGCATGCAGAGAATCCATGTACAAAGTAACAAAGAACAAGTAATTAATAGCTCAAGAGGGTTACCAACTTAAGATCAATTCATAAAAGAATGCACAAACAGTTATTAAAATATCAAGATAAATAAAGATGAACATATAAAAAAGAAGAGCACTGAACACCGTCAGAAATGTGAGGAAACTCTCTTACAATTGGTCAAAATATCAACCATTGATTGAAACCAAGTGGAAGGATAGAATAATTTTAGATACCTAACCACTTCGCCACTTCGATGATTACTAGAGATAGGGAAGAATCCAAGAAATCCCAAAGTCATGAAATAAATGCCAGCCATCGATCAGGAAGGATATTTGTATGAGTTCGCAGTTGTTAGATCAAGATTTAATTTAGAATTAAATTTTGACTGTCGATCTAGAATGTAAATGTTGATCCATCAGATTGTACTAAAGGAAAGAAGGTGGTAAACTTCGGTGTTGACCACTCTGGTGATAAGAATTTAAGAAAAGCCAAGAATACTCGAAGGCCGGAGCCCCAAAGTCTGGAAGTGAATGAGGACCATATTATCTGGGAAATGCATGGTGACCATTGGACAAGGATAGGTGATTCCAATGGTGGTCAACTCCAATGTTGACCACTCTGGCGAAAAGAAGTATGTGGTGCAAAGACCACCCCCTTCTCCTTTGGGGCTACATGACCTCTCGATCTAGGATCGTTCTCAACACCTGAGTCATATTGAATCTTCGGCTCCCTGCTAGAGCCCGACAAACTCTACCACGGGTCCTTCTTTCTCCAAAGTGCGGGTCCTCTTAACCCTTCAAAGAAATATGGTGGCGGCACTTAGCTCTCTGTGTCAGGCCCTTTCTATCACATGTCCTCAGGTTGTGTCCCGGGGATCAATCACATGAAAAACATCGGCATTTGGGCTTTGACTCTTTCCATGACAGCCAATTCTTGTGTTCCCAAACTCCGAATCGGAAAACTCAAACATGCGAGGATCAATGGTCCTCTTTCCTCCTTCCGATCGATGACTTCGATCTCTTTGGGATCCATCCTTCGAGAGTCTCTCGATGTCCTTCCACGATATCTCCTGAAATGCTATTCCTCTAAAATGCATGCATCACTTCCACGCATCCCCTCTAGATCCAATGGTATGGATTTAACCCGCTCTTCGCGACTTCGCGAAGATATTTTTTTTCTCTTAGAAAACCTCCCGTAGCTCCAAATCCCTGATCTCTTGATATTCTGCCAATTGTCTCCTCCCGACGATTGACAATTTTACTGTCTTCAGGACTTAAAAAATTCCTTGACCTTCTTGCACACTTAGTGCAATTTATTCTCGAGACTTAGGTTTTTCTCGAGCTTCTTCTGCACTCCTTGCATATTTTTGTGCAATTTCCCCTGCGACTTTGCTCAGATTGAAAACCTCCAAGGTTCTCAGTTCCTCTGCATCCTTCAGTGGAATTTCTTGTGCCCTCCTGCAAATTTTACACCCTTCCTCCCGAGCTTGTAAGATGAACTTACAGTGTTCTTAGCGCACTCCTTGCGCTCGACTAAGCCTTTCAATAGCTTATCCCTTTTCCTTCCTGGAATTATTAAGGCATATCCTTTCCTTTTTCGATGCACTCTTGCAAATCCTTACTTCCTCATAGTGTTCATCAGCCATGGGATTCTCTTAAGTATTCCAACACTTCAAAATGTGTTTCTTGAGTACGCCCTCATACTTTCTCTATGCCCTCCTGGCAGAGTGTTACAGAGTGTTCAGTAACTTTGCGTTGTGCTTCCTCCTACACAGTCTTTCTTTCCAAGGTACCCAACCACCTTGAAATTTCCTCTCGATTCTGTGAATTATCGTGGTGTACCCTCCTGGCATCTTCTCTTCTAACTCGACTGAGTTCAGATACGCACTCCTTGTGTCGGCTCACAGAGTCTCAAATCTCTGTCGCACACTCCTTGCACTTAGCCTTGAGAACCAGAATTAATCCAACACACTCACAGATAGAAAGTTATACCTATATCCCTGCAGATGATTTCTAACATACATATGGAGCTCAAATGCATATGAATGACATTCATAAAAAAACATCCATTACACAAAAATTGATAAACAGGAAAAAATGTTCCTTTCTATTAATGGTGGAATGTCCATTACAACATGTGAGTTTGGAATACAACTGAGTCTTGGCTCTCAATTCTCCTATGCATATATCTCCTACACCTGATGCCTACTCTACTAGAAAAAATACAAGAGTTTATACAAGAGGGGCTCGACGAGCTTCCTTCCAATATTAAATAGAGGTATCTAATCACCTTTCAAACGCTTGTCTAATGGGCCTATTACAATGATGGAAATATGATCTGAATCAGATATAGATCCCTCCTACCATCAACCACTTAATGGCGATCTTATCTCTAGCTTGTGAAAAGGCACAATTTAGCTCTTCCAACCTTTCAGAATTTATTTCCTTTATCATGCATAAGAGTTTCGAAGGAAAAATGAGAGGGCGATGCCTATCCCTTCCTTGAATGCGCACCACTTGTGCTAATTAGTTGGCATGTGTTGAGGTAGAGATATGCTCCTGCATCATATCCACGGCTACAAAAATTCATGAGCTTCCTAGCTCTGTTGAAATCCTCCTAGATCCCAAACTTTCTTCGGGAGTTGTCCTTCTGCTCCTCTTTTCTCCTACTACTTCATATGCATCTTCCCTGCTGCTCGTGCAGGTTCCTTTCTATCCAACTTCTCATTGTTGAACGCTTCTTCTACTGACTTCAACATCAACTTCCGTATATTTTCTACGGCTTCTTCCCACTGCTTCATCAGCTGGTTCGGCTTGTGCAGTCTGCTCAGATGCAAATATCCATGCCACTCCATGGGTCAGCTATATTAATCTCCCATGTTGCTTTCATCCCTTGTGATGTTGACTAGAGACTCTGCTACAGACTCCAATTCCGCAGTCTTTCCACTGAACTATTGTTCAACTACTTTTTCTGACAGACTAACTCCTGTCAGTTCTTTGGCTGGTTCTATTCGAGCTTTCTCCATATGCAACTCGTGTTGGTATGTCTCCTCTGGCATGGATATCTCATGGAAACCACCTCCCGATTTCGGACTATCCAACCAATCCTCCAATGCCTTTAACTCCATATCCCACTGAGTGAGTAACTCAACTGGGTTTCCTCTTCTGTTGGGACAGACTTCAGTATATGTTCCTACTCCTTCATGACAGTCTCAACTTGTTGTCCTTATTTTGCATATACAACATTTGTGCTAGCCTCTCCTTGGCTGCTTGGCATAAATATCTCCACTCCTCCAATGACCAGAATGCACCTCTGATACTTCTCCAATGTGATGAAAGTTTCCAACTTGTCATCATCTTCATCCACGAGGCTTGCAGCTCCGCATGAATATTCATATGTATGAGGCCTTTCCTCCTCCTCTCCATCTGTCAACACCCCCTACTGATGTGATATATCAATTGAGATCATTTCTTCTCCCTTGCCCACTTGTCAATCTGGGATGTCTCCTCTGCCCTCCTAGTAATTTATGAGATCATCTGATTCCTTCATATTTCCCACCTGGAAACCTATGAGACCTATGTCGATTCTATTTCCCTCATCGTTGAGTTTTTCGACATATCTCAACCACCTCTTTAACACCTTTCATTGCCTTCAGTCCAACAACATTCAAATTGGCCACTTAGTTTTCCTTTTCAAAGGCCACTCGTACCTCTAACACACCTTTGCTTCCTGATGTATCTTGAATGCTAGCATCTCCATCTTGGCTCATATTTCACTGAGCTCCTTGTCTATCTCCACTTTGATTTTCTACGGGAAGACTTCTCCTTAACCATTCTCCTGAATTCCAACGACCATGTTTTTTCACCTGTAGCCCTCCTGGCTATTTATGATCTGCTGCACACATTGCAACAATCTTCATAGAGTATAACACTTTGTCTCCTTCCTCTCCCCTGGGAGAAAAATATGCTTTTATTTATCTCTTTCTCTCCGCCTGAGAGAAAAAATCAGGCTCTAATACCACTTTGGTGCAAACCCCACCCCCTTCTCCTTCAAGGCTGCGTGACCTCCCGGTCTAGGATCGTTATCAACACCTTAGTCAGATTGACTCTTCGGCTCCCTGTTGGAACCCAAAAAACTCTACCATAGGTCCTTCTTCCTCCAAAGTGCAGGTCCTCTTAAACCTTCGAAGAAATATGGTGGTGACACTTAGCTCTCCATGCCAATCCCTTTCTATCAAATGTTCTTGGGCTATGTCCCGGGGCTCAATCAAATGAAGCTCTTCGGGCTTCAGGTTTTGACTCTTTCCATGACAGCCAATTCTTGCGTTCCCAAACTCTGAATCGATGAACTCAAATGCACAAGGATCGACAGTCCTCATTTCTCCTTCCGATCAACGACTGTGATCTCTTCAGACTCCTTCCTTTGGGAGTCTCTTGATGTCCTTCCCAAATATCTCCCATAATACTATTCCTCCAAAATGTGTGTATTTCTTCCATGCGTCCCCTCCAGATCCAATGCTCTCGATTTAAACCACTCTTCACGAATTCACTAAGATCTTTGTTTTCTCTTAGAAAACCTCCCAAATCTCCAAATCTAGGATCTCGCGATATACTGCTACCTGTCTCCTCCCGACGATGGATGATTTTACTGTCTTTGTGACTTCGGCAAGTCCTCGAACTTCTTGCAAACTTAGCACAATTTATTCTCGATATTTAGGTTGTTCTTGAGATTCTTCGATACTCCTTGCAGAGTTCTACACAATTTCCCCTGTGACTTTTCTTGTCTTGAAAACCTCCAAAGTTCTCAGTTCCTCTGCGTCCATTAGTGGAATTTCTCGTAACCTTTTGGAAACTTGATTCCCTTCCTCCCGATCTTGTAATATGAACTTACAGTCTCCTTAGCGCACTCCTTGTGCTTGGCTAAGCCTTTCGATAGCTTCTCTCTTTTCCTTCCTAGAATTATTAAGGAATATCATTTCCTTTGTCGATGCACTCTTGCAAATCCTTACTTCCTAAGAGTGTTCAAAGGAAAAATGAGAGGGACGCACCTCTCCCTTATTTCAATGCACACCACTCATGCTAATGAGCTGGCGCATGTTGAGGTAGAGCGATGCTCTTGCATTAGTATGAATCATGTAGGAATACCCGAAGGCTGAAGCCCCGAATTCACAAACTTTATTTGACTGTCATATCAAAGGAAGAGTTGGGAAATCCCGCCAACCTTTGATCGACATAAAGTGGAAGGATAGGTTTAGCCTTGAAATTCTGAAGTGAAGTAAATCTAATTGTTGATCCATTTCGAGACCATTCTCAATCATTGTATGAAGTAGTGGAAGGATGGGATAAGTGGGGCCAAAGGAATGAAGTCCTAAAGTAAACAGAGGTCGTCAAATCAAGACAAGGAAAGATCAAATGGTGGAAAAACATATTCGACATTTTTCAGCAATGATCAAAGGTTGATATAAAAGTGAAAAACTCTCGTATCCACGAAGTACCAAATCCACGAAGTGAAAATCCGTGATCCAGGAGGGAGACATGTGGAAAGAGACAACGATGAAATGTGGCCCAATCAGGTGGTAAAAAATGTCAAGGTCGATGTGGCACATAAGGACCTTAAAAGTCATGGATCAAGGTGACATGTGGCACATAGAATTAGGGTCCACATCATCTTGAGTGATGTCAACAAGCGACGTCACTACAGGATGAATAACTTCGGGGATATCCAAGCTTTTGTTATCAGCTAATCATTGAAGGTTGAAATCACGAAGTAACATTAATTGTTGATCTAATTCAGGAGAAATCTCGACCATTGATCAAACATAGTGGAAGAATAGAGTAACCATGAGGTGTTAAAAGACAACTATCGATCATCATCGTTTTATGAATTATTTGGTAGGTAAAACTCCGAAGGAATTGAACTACGTCAAATTTCTAATAACCCACAGTCATGAATCTCTGAAGTTCTGGAGTAGATGACAACCTTCCACCTCAACTGAATATTAAGTCAGAGTCATCGATAATCTAGAATACAAAGTTCAACAAATGCGCAAGGATTAGACCAGACTGTCAGTATGAGAACTTCAAGAGTAATTCTAGCCATTGGATTAGCTAGCACCAGATGTAACCACTCCAAAAGAATAAAATGATTGTAAAGGTCGGAATCTCGAAGGTTTAAGTACCAAAGAACCTGGCTCCAACACTGGTCATGTGATAAGGTAAAAAACACAATAAGGAGTGTAAAGGGGATAGAAGTAAATAATCCCTTGGACACTTGAATACGATCTCATGTATAAAATAAGGGTGGAAGGATAAAATCATTGATAGAACAACTTTTGAAATAGCTAAGCCCGAGGTTTTGATCCCGTGGTCATAAAGGGAAGTGGGTTTAAGAAATTGCCTTTGCATAATTTTATTTCTATGAATAGTTAGGGGCTTGTGAAGTAATTTTACGATATTAACACCATAATAGTACAAAGTGATAGTAAAAGCTTGAATATGATATGTTGAAGAAATATGGATGCAACAGAAGCATGGTAAATTTATAAGGAGTTGATCCATACATGTGATCAACTCATGTAGACGAAATTTGAATCAAGATTAATCTTCTAATTAATTGAGAAACTTACATGATAAATTAATGAATAAAAGGATAAGATTATCTATGTTAAATTAAATGAAGAGATGCAATGGTTCATGTCAAAAGAGATAATGGTCTAATCCTATAACTATTGAAATACTATAT
>ML779444.1:1797919-1810777 GCA_009831015.1 Picea engelmannii
GAGAGAGCAAGAGAAGGAGAAAGTTTCCATTTTTCTGAGAAGAGTTTGCAGCAGAGAAGAGGCACGAATTTCAAGGCAAAGTTAGGGCACGAATTTCGAGGCAGCCAGCAGAACAAGGAAATCCGTACAGTACGGATTTGGTACGGCCGAACTTGCTGTACTTGTTCAGACCGTACAGTGGCACGATTTCCAAGAAGAAAGGGTGCATTTATTGAGCCGTACAGGTCGTACGGCCGTCGTACAGCATCAACTAAATTCTGGGCACATTTTTCAAGGTATCCATACAACATTTAATGCTGGGACAGTCCATACGGTACGACTGTCTGTGCATAGATTTCGAGGTGGATGAGTTGGGTTTCTTCCAGTAAATTTCAAGCACAAAAATCGAGGGAAGAGATAAGTAAATGCTGTTGGTTTTATTTTTGCTGATAAATGTAATTTCCAGAAATTGAAGAAATAAGAAGAACTCCCTCTCTCTCACTGGTTTTCCCCACACTGGGGTTTTTCCAGGGTCGATTGACCAAATATCATTGTGTCATTAAATGTTTGCTTGCTGGTTTAATTTCTGAGTTTTAAAACAGCCATTGAAAAGATCATTTATTTCATGTGTTTCAGTCAAATTTCATTTTGAATAATTAATGCATATTAATGTCTGAAAATTTCATTAATATTGGGAATGGGCATTAAACATTTGGAGTGATAAGGAGTGATTGAAACCGGGATTGGGATAAATTGCAGAAGTGAGAAAACACTCAGAAAAATCAACAACTAGTGGCCATCGATATGAGAGGGATATGCGTAATCAGATCATGGAATCCGGAAGAGTGCAGTCCAGAAAATAAAGGAGGAAGTAGAGTCATTGACCAGAAGTCATCTGAAGCTATATAGGTAAGAATTTAATCTCAGTCATCTGTTGTTTGAATACGTGGCATCAAATCTATCACTTGCTTGATAGGCCACTTCGGGGAATTTGAAGAGTAAAATTATGAAGGTCACAAGTCCCAAAGGCCAGAGCCAACATGACTCATTGATGAATGGAGGGACATGTGGAGAGAAAATATTTACTTCATAGGATTGACACTCTAGGAGAATGAGAGTGGAGGAGAGTTGATTGGAAGTCATCCGAAGGGGAAATAGAGGATGCATCTTAATCGTCGATCAAAGTGAGCATGTGGTGCTTGATCCGTAGCTTCGGGAACAAAGAACTTTGGGGGGAAAAGGTGTTGGAAGGTTTGGAACTCCTGAAGCTGAAGTTTCGAAGTGAATCATAGTCGTTGGCTGTTAGAGTAGAGTGGGCCATAGATCTCTGTCTGGGTGATTTCATCGGTTCGAAGTTGAGGGAATTCAGAATCAGCTGTACTCAAAAGAGCCAAAGCCCTAAGTCGTGAAGGGGGCTATTCGGAGGTCATATCTCATGGTCATAAGGAATCAATGCCTAGTAGAGGAGCTAGCGCTCTCCACTGAGAGTTACCAGAAGTTTCAGAGAAAGGGAGTGTGGGTGAATCGAACCTATGTGGGTAATCAAAGGGGGGCGTGTGTAAATTAATTTCAAGTTCTAGAAGAGGCCTGGAGAGATGATTCAACTTAGTGAAGTGAATATCCTTAACTGGGAGGTCGCTCAACCCCTAGAAGAGAGGGGACATGCATCAAGTGGTATCAGAAACAAAAGCTTATTTTTAAGCTCTGTGTGGAGAAATCTCATCACCATGCCACCTAGAAGACGTGCAGAGCGACCTGTAGCAAATCCAGTTGTGGAAAGGGAGATGAGAGAACTTCGCACAAGATTAGATGCTATGGAGACAACAAAAAGAAGATCATATGATGTTGGAGACGTCAGTGATTCAAAGAGAGAAGAAGTGGAAGTTGAAGGAGCTATAGGAGAATATGTTGCAGAAGAATGCTTGTTGAAAGTTGTTGTCAAATTGGGAGCCAAAGAAAAAATAGAAAACCCAATGTACGAAGGAAACTTAGATGTTAAAGAATTGATGGATTGGATAAGAGAAATGGACAAATACTTCGACTATGAAGAAGTTGATGATGAGAATAAAGTAAAACATGTCATCGACAGATTGAAGGGACATGCAACACTGTGGTGGGATGAACTATAGGCTAACAAAATAAGCAAAGGCAAGAAAAATATCAAGAGTTGAGATATAATGGTAGCCAAGTTGAAAGATAAATTCATACCCCAATACTATGAGATAAATCTGTTCAAGAAATTACAGAACCTAAGACAGAAAGGATTGACAGTAAACAAATACACGGAGTAATTTTATATGTTGAACATCAGGGATGGACAGAGATAAAAAGATGATGAAAATGTTTCAAAGTATATTAATGCCTTGAGATATGAAATCTAGGATGAAATCCAAGATGAAATCAACATGATAATAGTGAGGACAGTGGATGATGCTTATTAGATTGCACTGAAGGTGGAAGAGAAAATAGCCAGGAAAAAGAGCCATCCAAGCAAAGGGAGAAGTCTAAACAGAGGTAAGGGAGTTTTCCATGACAAGGCATAGAAGCCGAAGGTTGAGACTTGAAAACCACGCGGTCACTTAGAAAGAGGAGGAATTTCCCGAGGGAGACAGTATGGTGGAAGGAATGCTTTTCCTCGAGGAAGAGGAAGAGGCAGAGGAGGAGAGGTGAATTGTTATGCATGTGGAAAAACAGGGCACGTGTCATGGGAATTGCCTGAGAGAAATAAAGAAGGAGGAGGTGAAGCTCACATTTTATAAGCGAAGAAGTGGAATGTTGAGGTAGAAGGTGCAAAAGACAAGAGATCCTTGATGATGAGCAAGGCTCTCTTGAAACCCGAACAAGAAGTGGAAAAATGAGTGCAGAAATTGGTATCCACAAAAATGGTGGAGAAATTGGAGCTGGAGACAACTGCACATCCGAGTTCGTATAGAGTCTCATGCTTGCAGAAAGGACACCAGGTAATGGTAACTAAACAATGCCTAGTTGAATTTGAGATAGGAGGATATAGAGATGAGATTGTGATTCCCATGGATGTATGCCATGTCTTGTTGGGGAGACCATGGCAGTTTGATATAAATTTCATTCATGATGGGAGGAAAAATACTTATAACTTGGAGAAAAATGGTAGGACACACATGCTACTACCAATAGAGAATAAGAAAGTGAGGGAAGAAGCCAACACAAGTATACTTCTCATGAGTGGGAAGGAACTCCTAAGTGAATTCAAGAAGCAACATGAGATTTCATTTGTTGTGGTAAGGAAGCCCAGAGTCATCCTTACAAGTAATTCTATGGATGATCTACCTGAGGAAATTTAGGAGTTGTTAGAGAATTTTGCTGACATAGTAGTGGATGAGTTACCTCGCTCATTGCCACCCATCAGGAGTATCAACCATCACATTGATCTAATACCACTAGAGAGTCTACCAAACAAAACAACGTACATATTGACACCTCAAGAGAATGAGGAGGTAAAGAGACAAGTCCATAATTTGATGGACAAAGGTTTAGTTAGATAAATATTGTGTCCATGCGTAGTACCAACTATGTTGAGTCCGAAAAAGGATGGAGGATGGAGAATGTGTACAAACTCAAGAGCCATAAACAAAATCACCATCAGGTACATATTTCCTTTTCCAAGGATGGATGACTTAATGGATTATTTCAGTGGAGCAAATTATTTTTTAAAAATAGACCTGAAAAGTGGATATCACCAGATAAGGATGAGAGAAGGTGATTAGTGGAAAACAACCTTCAAAACGAACGAAGGGTTGTATGAGTGGCTTGTTATGCCATTTGAATTGACAAACACCCCAAGTAATTTTATGAGGTTGATGAATGAGGCATTCAAATATTTTATTGGTAATTTTGTGATTGTATATATGGATGACATATTAGTCTTCAGTAAAACTGAAGAAGAAAATTTGAGGAATTTAACACGAGTAATGAGAAGGTTGTAGCGGGAGAAGTTGTTGATAAACCTGAATAAATCCTCTTTTATGAAGACAAAACTCATTTACTTGGGTTTTGTAATCTCTTAAAATGAGTTGAAGATGGATCCAGAGAAGGTGACAGCAATCATAGAATGGTCATCGCCAAGGAGCATATTCTAGGTGAGAAGATTCCATGGATTAGCAAGTTTCTATCGAAACTTCATTTGAAATTTTAGTGGAATTTGTACACCTATATTAGATACGGTGAAGAATAGACACAAGTATTTTAAGTGGACAAAAGAAGCTGAGAAAAGCTTCAGGATATTAAAGGAGAAGATAACAGAGAAATTGATTCTGGTCTTGCCAGATTTCAGGAAGATGTTTCAAGTACGATGTGATGCTAGTGGAGTAGCAGTTGGAGCAATCTTGAGCCAGGATAATAAACCTGTTGCATATTTCAGTGAGAATCTAAATGACACCAAGAGGAATTACTCCACATATGATAAATAATTTTATGTAGTAATTCAAGCCTTAAAGAAATGGAGGCACTACCTTGTTCCAAAAGAATTTGTTTTGTATAGCGATAATCATGCTTCACAATTCATAACCAGACACGAGAAGTTAAATCAAAGTCATGCTAAGTGGATAGAGTTTATGCAAAATTTAACTTTTGTCATTAAACATATTTTTGGAAATGCTAACAAAGTTGTTGATGCATTAAGCAGGAGATGTCTGATTCTGCAGGAATTTCGAGTGAAAACCTTAGGGTTCGAACACTTTAAGGAGATGTATTGTTATGATCCAAATTTTAAAGAGGCGTATGAAGCATGAGAAAATACTATGCTCAGGGACATATTTCAGTGGAAAAAGTATCTGATTAAAGATGGGTTATTGTCTAAAGGTAGCCAGTTGTGCATACCAAAGTGCTCGATGAGAGATAATCTGCTGAAGGAAAAACATAGTGGAGGTCTAGTCGGACATTTCGGTCATTAAAAGGCATTTACACAGTTGAACAATTCATACTATTGGCTAGGTATGAGGGAAGACATGAATAATTTTGTAAATAGATGTAAAATTTGCCCGTATGCAAAAGGAAAGCAACATAACACTGGATTATATCAACCATTTCCTATTCCAGATAGTCCTTGGGATGAAATAAGCATGGATTTCATGTTGGGATTTCCAAGAACAAAAAGGGGAAGTGATTCCATATTTGTTGTAGTTGATAGATTCTCAAAGATAGCACACTTTATCCCATGCAAGAAAACTAGTGATGCAATGCACATTGCAAATCTGTTTTTCAAGGAAATTGTGAGACTTCATGGGTTGCCCAAGAGTATTGTCTAAGATAGGGACACTAATTTTTTTGGTTATTTATGGAAGACATTGTGGAAGAAATAGGGGATGGAACTGTCGTTTATTTTAGCATATCACCCTCAAACGAATGGACAAACTGAGGTGTTAAATCGAAGTTTAGGAAATTTGCTAAGGATTTTGGTCACTGAACATCATAGCCAGTGCGATCGGATTCTGTCACAAGCAGAGTTTGCATACAATGACTCACCAAACAAGAGTACAGGAAAGAGCCCATTCTAGATATTATATGGAATGAAGCAAAGAGGAGTATCAGATTTGAGATATTTGGAGTAGAATGAATTCATAATCGCTAGAGAAGAAGACTTCACTACAAAAATGAAGAAGCTTCATAGTCAGATCAAAGAGCAGATGCAGAAAAACAGTAGAGAATATAAATGCAAATTTGATCAGCATAGGAGAGAACTTCAATTTGAAGTGGGAGATCAAGTTCTGGCACATCTCAGGAAGTAAAGGTTCCCAAGGGGAAGATATAACAAATTGAGGTTGAATAAGATAGGACTGTGCAAGATCCTAAGGAAATTTGATGCCAATGCTTATGAGATAGAGCTCCCAGAGGATGTGGGAATATCACCCATATTCAACATTTCATACATGTATCCTTACAAGGAAGATGACACCAAGGGATCAGAAGATCAAAAAGAGATCCAGTGGGAGAAGTAGATGCCTATAGCAGAAAATTTGTAGATGGAGGAGATCATAGATCGGAGGATTGGTAAGAAGACCAGGAGAAAGACTTTTTTTGAGTACTTGGTAAAGTGGAAAGGACACCCAATAGAATATTCAAGTTGGGTAAATGAAGCATATATTCAAAATCATGGAAATTCACTGTAGGAGCTCATGGATAGGAGTCCATGAACTTTTGTCCAGAGGAGTATGATGCAAGAGCATCATCATCAAAGCGCAAGTGGAGGAAAAATCATCACCCTAGCGTGAATTTTGAAGTGTTTTTGAATTTTAAAGATGGCATGTCACGAAATATATTGAAAAGATTGTAATTAAAGAATATATTAAATGTTAAGAGGTTGAACCATCACGTGATATTGATGGAGATTATATTTTCTTTAATGTAGATAATAGTATTATAGATCTGATGCATTCGCTCTTATATGTATGTACCGATCATTTATTGTAATAAAGACTTAGTGGTTGAAAGATTTTATTTTGATAGGATAGCACTGAGGTAGTCAGAGGGAAAAGATCTATGAGCCCTTCTTGTATAAATATATGTATTGTATGCCCAAATGAGGTTGTTGAAGCTGTTGAAAGTTACTGAATTTGTTATTGTTGAATCTTATCGAAGTTGTATGAGCCCATGTACATATCATTTGAATGAATATATAAGAGAAGCGTTGATCCAAAAATGTTTAGTATTGTTGTTATTGTGTCTATCTAAATGAATGGTAGGCTTTCTGTTTAATTGCAATTCTCTTTTATTACTTTTTCTTATGTTATGAATTCATTACATGGTTGAATGTATGAATTTGTGAGGATTAGATAAGTTTCATTTGTTTCTCTTCTACGAACTCATGCAAAGAGTGCATAGTGTCCGCAATGTGTGCGTTGACAGAGTCTAGTTTGACTCAAAATCTTAGGAGAGATAACGTGGAGATTTATATGCAAGGTGTGCATAGTGTCCGCAAGGTGTGCATTGACAGAGTCTATTTTGATTCAGATGCTCAGGAGAAATGACTTGAATCTTTACTTGCAAAAGAGTGCAAAGGACCACGCAAGGTGTGCGTAGGAAGAAACACACTCACCGTGATATTTTTCAAGAGGAACAATCAAGTCGTGTAAGAACTGTTGCAAGGAGTGCACAGTTTCCCACAAAAGGGTTAAGTGAAAGAACCTGTTGCAAGGTGTGCACAGGGTCAAATTTTGGCTAAGTGTCAAAGAATTAATATTGAAAAGGTGCAAGGAGTAAGTATCGATGAAAAATTTTGAGAAGTTTAGAAGTTTCGAGGAGGAACAAGCTCAGAAGAGATAGTGAATGGAAATTCTTCAGTAGGAAGGGGCCCACTGAAAATTTGCCAATCAACGAGAAAGATACATCCAGAGGAATCGAGATCTTTCCAAACCATGAGATCTGGGAAAGTTGCACGGAGGATAGTCTTAAAATCCTTCGGCACTTTGTGTATTCGGAGGTTCATAAGTGTTCAAGGAGTGGGATCGCCGAAGTCCCAAGGGAAAGAATTTAAATAGAAGTAGTCATTATCAAGGAGGATACGTGGAAACAGATCAGAGAGTCTGGGAGATAAAGCTATGAGATATTTTCATAGAGAAAATAGTGATTTCTATCGAAGTCTCAAAGGTTGAAGAAAGCTAGACCGTTGGATCCAGAAGGACACATGGCGGAGATCCGTGTACTTTGGAAGAAGAGAACTTTGAAGAAAATTTTGTGTGGAGTGTACAAAATTCTCGAAGCTCAAAGTAGCAAAGTAAAAAATGGCCTTCAATTTGAGAGGGAGACACATCATCATATCGTGGAATATGGAAGAGTGCACTCCGAAAAAGAAAGGAGGAAGTAGAGTCGTTGACCATAATTCATCCGAAGCTCTAAAGGTAAGAAGCTAATCACAGTTGTTTGTTGTTTGAGTACATGGCATCAGATCTATCACTTCGGTGATAGGACACTTCAGGGAATTTGGGGAGTAAAATTATGAAGGTCACAAGTCCCGAAGGCTATAGCCAATAGGAGCCATTGATGAACGGAGGGACACGTGGAGAGTCTAGATTTACTTAGGAGGATTGACACTCCAGGATAATGAGAGTGGAGGACCATTGACTGGAATTCGTCGAAGGGGAAACAAAGGATGTATCTTAACCGCTGATTGAAGTGAGCACGTGGCGCTCGATCTGTAGCTCCGGGTACAAAGCACTTCAGGGGAAAAAAAATTTGGAACATTCGGAACTCCCGAAGATGAATTTTCAAAGTGAATCATAGTCGTTGGCTGTCAGAGGAGCGTGGGTCATCGATCGTTGTCTGGGTGATTTCACTGGTTCAAAGTTTGGGGGATTTAGAATAAGTTGTACTCAAAAAATCTAAATCCCGAAGTCGCGAAGAGGGATAGACAAAGGTCATATCCCATGGTCATAATGAAGCAGGGTCTAGAAGAGGAGCTAGCACTCGCCACTTAGAGTTACTATAAGTGCTAGAGAAAGGGCGTGTGGGTGAATCGAGCCTGTATGGGTAACCAAAGGGGGGCCTGTGTAAATTAATTCCAAGGTCTAGAAAATGTCCGAAGAGCTGATTCGGCTCAGTGAAGTGAATATCCTTGACCGAGAGGTCGTGCAGCCCCTATAAGAGAGGGGGCCTGCATCAACAAATTTCCCATTCCTATCATTGATGACCTCTTGGATGAATTGAGTGGTGCCCAATTCTTTACTAAACTTGATCTTCCTTCTGGATACCACCAGATCTGTATGAATGAGGCATACATTCCTAAGACTACATTTAGAAATCATGAGGGCCACTATTATTTTTTGGTCATACCCTTTGGCTTATGTAATGCTCCCTCCACTTTCCAAATCCTCATGAATCATGTCTTTCGTCCTTTTCTTTGTCATTTTTTCTTATTTTTATTTGATGATATCCTCATCTATAGTAAAACCTAGACAACCCATCTTACTCATGTGGATTGAGTTCTTCATATACTCTCTCAACACTAACTTTTATCCAACAATATAAATGTTCTTTTGGTGCCTCAAAATTCGAGTACTTGGGTCATGTTGTTGGCAAGTATAGTGTTAGGGTGGATCCTAAAAAGATTGAAGCTATGAGAGATTGGCCTCACCCAAAGAATCTCAAAATATTGTGTGGATTTTTGAGTTTAACAGGTTATTATCACAAGTTTGTTAAGAATTATGGAAAGATTGTGGCACCTCTCATTGGTCTTCTTAAAAATAATTCTTTCACTTGTACTCTAGCAGCTACTCGGGATTTTCAAACCTTGAATATGGCTATGTGCACCACTCTAGTCCTGGCCCTTCCTAATTTCACAAATACCTTTGTCCTGGAATATGATGCTTCTGGGAAAGGAATTGGCGTAGTATTTATGTAAGAGGGTCGGTCTTTGGCCTTTACCAACAAACAATTGTCAGAGCGGAATTTGTGAAAACCAATCTATGAAAAGGAAATCTTGGCTATTCTTCATGCCATGGATATTTGGTTCCCTTATCTATTGGGGAAATGATTCCAAATTAAGACAAATCATCAAAGCCTTAAGTATTTTATGGAACAACACCTTACCTCCCCAAAGAAGCAAAAATGGGTGGCTGATCTCTTTGGATATGATTATGAGATTATTTACAAGAAAGGAAAAGGCAATGTGGTTGTTGATTCACTTTCCAGAAAATATGAAGATAAAGGGTCCATTTTTTCTCTCTCCTTCATTGTACCAGATTGGATCCAATTTGTTTGCCAGGAATTGCTACACGATCCCAAAAGTTCGCATATGATACAACAATTGTAAGCCAATTATCTAGTCTCTCCATGATACTCTTGGCTCCATGATGAGCTTCGATACAAAGTCCGTTTGTATTTAAGTAAAACGTCAAAACTTAAATCCACGGTACTTTTTGAGCTTCATGCTACACCCACTACTGGGAACTTTGGGTTTTCCAAAACCTATGACCAGGTCAAACGTTCTTTTTTCTGGAATGGTATGAAACATGATGTTCACAATTTTGTGGTTGAATGTGATGTTTGTCAATGTAATAAGGGAGAAACAATCAAATCTCCTGGCATGCTACAACCACTTCTGATTCAACTTACTATTTGGCGGGATATATATATATGGATTTTATTGTAGGATTACCTAAATCGGAAAATAATTTAGTCATCATGGTGGTAGTTGATCGTCTTATGCTCATTTATGTGCTCTTCAAAACCCATTTACAGCCTCCATTGTGGCTCAAATTTTCATGGATCAGGTCTTCAAGCTTCATGGCATGCCTCATTCTATTGTTTCTGATCATGACCCAACTTTCACTAGCAATTTTTGGCAAGAACTGCTCAAGCTACAAGGCACCCAATTGCATCTTAGCACAAATTCTCATCCACAGAATGATGGTCAAACTGAATTTGTCAACAAGTGTTTGGAAACATATTTGAGGTGTTTTTCATTGGAAATGAAAAATCAGTGGGCTCAATGGTTACCACTAGTTTAATGGTGGTACAACACTTCTTACCATAAAACTACCCACAAGAATCCTTTTGAAGTGGTATATGGACAAAATCCGCCTTCAGTTCTCTCATACTTTCCAGGTGTCTCAAAGGCCCAGGCAGTTGACATAACGCTTTCAGTTCGAGAGGCTATTCTTCGTACCCTCAAAGAGAATTTGGTCATGGCCCAGAATTTCATGAAGCAACGAGAATATCAAGGTCGTTCTGAATGTCAATTTGTAGAAGGAGATCAGGTGTTTCATCGACTGCAACCTTACAAGCAAAATTCCCTCAAGACTGACCATTGTCAGAAACTGGCTCCCAAATGTTTTGGTCCTTTTACGGTTCTCAAGTGTGTGGGACATGTGGCCTATCAGTTATCTTTACCCAATAATTCTAATCTCCATATTTTTTTTTATGTTTCCCGCTTAAAGAAGGTGAATGGAACTAAGTGCCAAACTCAAACCAACCTTCCCGAGTTGGACGAAGAAGGATCTATTTGGATACAACTACAAGCATTTTTGGACTAGCGTGAGCATCATTTACATCAATCAACCATCAAGGAAGTGATAGTCCAGTGGAAATATACAACTCCAACATATGTCACTTGGGAACCGACTACCATTCTGCAACAATTTCCTCGTTTCAATCCTTGAGGACAAGGTTGTTTTTAAGGGGGAGGACATGTTAGGGACCTAACCCCTCACATAGGTAGAATAATATATTTCCATGTAATAAATGTGAATATTAATAAGGCCTAGCAATAAGGAAGAATAAGTCAAATGTAAGAATACCTAATAGAAGCTTCCGCTTCTAGAAGGATCTTCCTCTAGATTGTTCTTTTGATAGACATATTTAGTATAAATAGGAGCCGAGGGTATGAGAATTTTTGTCTTGGATATTATTGTAATAGAGCTCTGCTCTTCTAGAGGTTTCTCCCATGAAGAGGCAAGTGAACATTTCTCTCAGTAACTAAAGTTCTCTTTATGGTTATATTTTGGCATTATTTTGGTATTCTTTTGGTGTTGTTATGGTTATATTGTTATTTATCTTCCATTTCTAGCTAATTGTTTTTGTTTTGCATATTATTTTATATCTGGAATATTAAAAAATGGTCATCAATCTAAAGACTCAACTTCAAGGAGCTAAGGAAAAAGAAGAATCCTTGGAGATTTAGTTGACTAAAAAGGAAGAAACATTCCACATGTTGGAAATGGAAGTTATCACCCTCAAAAAGAAGAATGAAAATACAAAAGAAATTGTCAAATTCCAAAATATCTCAACTATCCTAAATAGGATCTGGAATATTCAAATACCAATTGATGACAAAACCAGTCTTGGATACAATAAGAAAACCAGTAGAATCGTGAATGAAAGAGTGAAAAGGTTCAAGAAACAAAAGGAGCCCCTTTATTAGTAGATACTCAAGTCCTTCGCATAGGAGATGTTAGGGAAGACCCTGTGGAAACAACTAGAGAAGGATTTTAATTTATGAATGAGACCATAGACAATTCACAAAGGCTATGCCAGTAGAATGAAGAGAAAGAGGTGAGGATCAGAGATATAGAGGAGAGGCTCTAGCAAGTAAAGATTGATGAAAGGAGTCTTCTCAAATTTAATTCCAATGCGTAAAAAGTGAGGAATTATTTAGAAGGTGCCATGATTGACATGTATGATCATCTACATCTCTTCCAAAATGTGGTTGCAACAATTATTGGCCAAAACAACCAGATACAAATGCACCTGATACAATACAACACTATTCGTGAAGGTATACATCACATTGATACTTGGATAGTGTAGAATCTTGATGCACCTCTGGAGATGTATAGACAATTAAAATCAACAAGAAAGACATACATGTATGCATTAGATCATTGCTAGAAGGTAGGGAAAAAGGAAGATAAATAAGTAACCAAGGAAATGGTGATATGTTCAAGGACTCACAAAGTTGCCTAGGAGCTGATAAGGAATGGTCATCTCCCAATATTATATGAACTTGGGAAGAATTTGGTCACAAAATAATTGGTGAATGTAATCCAAGACAACACAAGTCGAAGGAGACAGACAGTCGAAGAAGCAACCTTCGTCTCTACTGTTAAGCCCTAATATTGGCTCATTACCCCTTAATTGGGGCATAGTAGATTAGTAATGTTATTTTATTTATGTCGGCTTACCCCTTAATTTGGTCATATTAGATTAGTAATGTTATTTTATTTATGTCGGCTTTAGGCCATTAGTTGTAATTATACCTCCTAGTCTTCTATATATACCAAGGAGACATTTTCATTTTGAATCATCTTGTACTTGAACATTTAAGTGGGGTAAAGGGAGGTTGCCCCCTTGAAGAGGCTTATTATCTGAAATTATCTCTTTTTCAAGGCGTTGAGTACTTTTCCTGAGGTT
>ML779444.1:1815435-1842500 GCA_009831015.1 Picea engelmannii
ACCTCCTAGTCTCCTATATATACCAAGGAGACATTTTCATTTTGAATCATCTTGTACTTGAACATTTAAGTGGGGTAAAGGGAGGTTGCCCCCTCGAAGAGGCTTATTATCTGAAATTATCTCTTTTTCAAGGCGTTGAGTACGTTTCCTGAGGTTTTTCTATGCTATATTGATGTTTGGTTCTTAACATCTACCGATCTCATTGAATAACATCTACTATAGGCGGTGAAGCTTCACACTATGATACATGCTTACATGACAAGGATGGAGAAGGATATGAGTTCCCTTTATGAAAACATAGACATGATCGAAGAAACACTAGAATAACTGGCATACAGGAGAACCGAGTCACTATATAACCATTTGGAGGTTTGGACATCTTATCTTCAAGGAAAAAGTTCAGAGGGAAAGGATAAACGATTTTCTTTTGTCCTCCTTTTCCTAACCACCTCAAAGTTTTTCCTTTTTCCACTTTTCATTAGAATATATAAGATCAACAATTTGTAACTTCCTCTTCAAGAAGAAGGAGAAAGGGCACTAGATTTTTGTATAAAATAGAGTAGAAACTTGTGAAAATGGAATTTTTGGCTTTTCAAGCATTATATAGACCCAATAAACTTTTCAATAACTTATACACTATTAATAAATATTAAGAATCCCTCTGGGCCAACATATTATAGAAGGAATTCTATGTAGAAACAAATCGGAGCTTTAAACTACTTCAAGTGAAGATAATTGTTGTTTCTATGGACTGTAAGAATGTTTATTTGGTGTAGACTAATTCTTATACAATCTTTGTAATTCTACAGTTATTGATATTTCTTTGAATATTTCAATGCCTTTAGATTTGTGGGTTATTACAGTATACATTGTTGTGACCTAGACTAATCTGATTATATACATATGTATGCATTTGTCTCCAATATTCCCCTTTTGTTCAAGATAATTGTATAAAAGTTGTGTAAGGTTTTGGTTGCATTATAACTCACTGGTTACTCTAGTGTGATCCTAGATAGGACATGTTAGCATAGATTAGTGATAGATTAGTTTTATTTACATACATTCTCTTCATATATATCTCTTCATTTCACCCACCCACTTCATCGATACACCAGACCGTAACTAGTACAAAAACCAAAAGAAAACAATAAAGGGAAGTTGGGCCAAATTACGGATGGGACTACTAATCCAAATGATCTGTATTCTAATTGGGACTTTATACTGAGGAGTAACCCTTTCTTTTATCAGGAAAATTTGAACCCATCAACATAACCAAATGAGAGAAATGATGCAACACAAGTGATATACTCTATATCACACAACTAACTCACCATAGTATTCAACTAATGTACATTAGCAGTTTTCTATAAATATCCAACACACACTGGTAGTTACTAGAGTCAACTACCACCTAGTCCTAGTTAATTGGTCCATGCAATCATCACTTAACTGAGTCACACGTGTGGAAATGAGAGAAACACATGCAACTACTATTGATAAAATCGAGGTTGTCATGCATGAGTGACTTCATTAGTCTAATTGAGTGTAACATACTCTATTGAAGAAGAACATCCTATTTTGTAGGGGAATATTCTCTAGAGAGAATATTCTCAACTAAGGAGGTCTTCACTACATTGGACTATCAAACATAGGAAAATAATTCTAGGTGAGTGTGTAATATCTCCAACAAAATTTAAATGTTTGAAACAAATTTCAAGAGAATTTAGGAACCCTAAATTTCACATATCATATACCTGAAAGTATAGTGAACCAACATCTGCAATTTTGACCACATGTTCCTACAAAATTTCATAGTCTGAAACATTATATAATACAAGTTATAGTGAAAGTGCCAAGATGACATGTTTGAAACAAATTTCAGGAGCATTCAAGAACTCTGGCTTCCACAGGGTATATCTCCAAAAGTATAGGGAACCAACATATGAAATCGTTACCACATTTACACCATGCTCTCTCCTCCATTTCTTCAAAATTTCAAGGTCTGAAACATCCCATAGTGTAATTTATCGTGAAAATGATAAGCTGATCTGAAAATAAATTCGCAATTCTTCCCTTTTGGAATGATATTTAATATGTATTCATCAATTTCTCGCACACACACACTTTCTCTCAATACTTTATATTTTTATACTTTTTCATAAGCCTTCATGAATATAGATTCCCATTAATTAAACAAGTAATTCATAATATCATGGGAGAATGCCCCAATTACCATGGAAAAATAACCCAAACCCATGGGTTTGAAACCACCATTTCACTTTTTACCTTTTCACATGCACCCCTTTTTTTAATATACTTTTAAACCCATATATATAAATCAATCTTGGAAAAAAAAATTGTACTATAATATCATAATATGAAATTAATTACAACATTAATCCTTTGACATTGATTACAATAATGCTAACAATCTCCCCCTTTGTGATTGATAGAAATCATATAACATAACACATAGTACACCAGGCATAGAAAGAATTTTCCCCGTGTCTGCAACTCTCCATGAACTTGTTCTTCTTCTTAAGAACTTAATGATGATATGGATATTACTTCCAATTGCATGTCCCTTAATTTTTTATGATTACAAAAATTGCTCAAATATGGTAAAGAAACACCCCTGAAGAAGTATGACATTGTCACCAACAACAAAAGATAATCGATCTCTATCAATATAGATAGTCTTTGTATCAAACAAAATCAGTATTACACCTCCAAAAATAGTCAAACATTGTTCGGTAGATCTCATCAAATCCAATTCGATTCAACAAGAAGACAATAGTTGAGTTTTCATACCAACAAATTTAAGTATTCCCCCCTTGAGGGATCAATAAGTAAAATTAATAGTTTTTGTAAAAAAATCCATTCGACTGAAAACCCAGCTCAAACGTAGTCACAAATACTTGGTCAAAAATCTAGTCGATTGTCATGTCACATCGATCCTCATTCAACCACTTCCAAGGAAATCATCAGTAAGTAAGAGGAATGTTTCATGATTGTATAGTCGATGATACACAATGATATGAAGTCCTCAAACATATGGTCAAATGATTCCACTACCATCCATCAATCCAACCAAAATCTATCCTGGTAATCAGTACTGGTCCACAATTATTTCTTTCATGTCTCTTCTGGAAATATTTGAAATCATTATTGACATTTATTCAATTTTTATGGTGAGGATGATGATAGGGAACATATTTTCGTGTTGGATGGTCAAAGGAAGTAGACATTAGGTCAGGTTCACTTACAAGAGTAAAACAATTTGACATATCAACAAAAATGTCATATTTAACATCATGCTCAAATTTTGGCATGTGAGGAACAAGCAACTCATCAATTTGTTCAACATAATCAACAATAGGTTTCTCTTCTATAAAACCTATATGAACTCCACTTGCAACAAATGAAACTTCCCTAGTTGTAGCAAGGCCAGGTATAGCCAGGAAGGGTACAATAATATCATATTCAAGACCAATATTAATGAATGGATACCTTTCAAAATTGCTAATATGATCTAATATTTCAGTGCTATTTTCAAACATCAAGTTTCTATTCAACTTAATAGTTGTTTTCTCCAGTTCCTTTCTTAAGGGAACAATTTCATATTCTATATCTTCACAATTTTCTTCCTTTTTCTTCAGTTGGATTCTCACAAATTGTTCCATATTTATTTCTTCTTCTAATTGAACCTTTAGGTTCATGATAGTAGTTTTGGTTTCCTCAAGGCTTTCTAACAACTTGGATTTTGAATCACAATCCTTTTCTTCATATTTTTGCAGGTACTCATTTTGTTTCAAATTATTTTTCCAAAGCTTCTTTATTTCACTTAAGGCACACATGGGTTCTTCTTCAAGATCTATTTCCCTATGTGTTTAGGCATTTTCCTCTTCTTCTGAGTCAATCATTTCTATCCCTTTGTCTTCATCAATACTTTTTTTGATTTACATAAAGAGAGTTTCTTATCTATCACTATAGAAATTACTTTCATTTCTTTCTTCAAGCGAGTCACTAACCCCTTTTGAGTAGAGATTCTTCTTTTGCTTATAATATTTTTTCTTCTTTTCATGCTTGTTGTGATTGTGATTCCTTTTGTGTTGATGATTTTTACTCGCTTTATTTACATTATGTTCATCTTCATCATCACTACTTTCATCCTTTGCATATGGATACTTAGCAACAAAATGTCCTACTTTTCCACAATTAAAGCATTTAAACGGAAAAATCCTTTTGTATTTTCTAGATCCCTTTTTGAATATTCTCACAAAATGTGTTTCCTTTACATCTGATTCATAGATGGAACAATGACTTGATTTGTGATCTCTATTCATTGTCTTCTTTGAAGCTTCCAAAGTTGCTTATTTATTTGATGGCTTTTATTTATCTATCATCATTTCATACACCATGATGATCCCATGCAATGCATCCATTGTTAATGAATCAATATCCTTGATTTATTCAATGGAGGAAACTTTGGCATTAAACCTTAAGGGGAGTGACCTTAACACCTTTTGTATAATCATCAATTCTTCATTTTTTTCACCAATTCCTCTGATGGTGTTCACAATTTCATGCACATGGAGAAGATAAGATACACCATTTTATTTATCCTTCCTTTTCAGGCTCTCAAACTATATTTTATGAATTTGGAGTTTTTCCTTCTTAACCTTGTCAAACATGGATTATGATAGATCACACAAGATGGAATTCATGCATTTTTCATTATTTTCACTAGGATTCTTCACAGACGCATTTGTTGTTGGAGTTGTTGGAGTTGTATAACTAGTCATGAGATATTTCCAAATATAAAAATGAGGATCCATTAAATAGGTTCTCATCCTTATACTCCATAAGGCATAGTTTGTTTCATAAAAAAATAGAGCCATCTTTTTGGAGAAACCTTCTTGACCGACCATGTGTGCTCCTGACATCTACCTTCTAGTGGTTAAACTCTTTCCAAAGGAACCTACTATGATACCAATTTTTGAGCACACACTTATACTAAGAGGGGGGTGAATCACTATAATACAATTCTTTACTTTTCCAAATATTCATCAACCATAAGAAAACAATCACATATGATATCTATTAATTGTATAAAATGGAACACAATATTTACATGGAAAACTTTCAAGAAAAAACCACAAGAATTATCTTTATAATTATTTGTAGGCACCAACCTACTCGAGACACTAATCCCCATTGGTACAAATCCTATTAGGCACCAACCCAGATATTCATAGACACCAATCTATTAGAGACACCAATCCCCACCACTAAGAACCAACTTAGAAAGAGACACCAATCTATTTGTTTGAGTGGCACCTACCTACTCTTACATATATTCATAAACACGAATCTGTTAGAGACACCAATCCCCATCGATAAGAACCAACTTAGAAAGAGACACCAATTTCTTTGTGTGAGTTGTACCAACCATCACTGAGTCTTGTTGCTACTTCTTCCTTCACTAGATATTATTTTTCCTTTTTTCCTTCACGATTTCTACTCAATGTTTTTTCCTTCACCAGGTCTTCTCACTAATTCTTCCTTTACTAGTTCTGACCAAAATTTGAATTTCCAAATGGTTGCTTCCCAAAGCTTGCTATTGTGGACCTCTTCCCAAGAACGAAATTGTACATCATGCCATGTATCCAATTTTTCAAATATGATTATAAATTTTTTATCTAAGTTACTTTTGTATGTCTCCTATTATTTTAATTTTTCAAGGTCTAAAGAGTACCAGAAAAGAAGTTATAGTGAAAATTCCAAACTAACTTCTTTGAAACTAATCTCAACACCAGTCAGAAAACCTAATTTCCATAGATAATATCTCAAAAAGTATAGCGAACAAACATCTTAATTTTTTAGTTGAGGTAATTCTATATGTCTCCCATATTCTGTAAAAACTTCACAGCCTGAAGAGTACCATAAAATAAGTTATAGTGAAAATGAAAAACTAACCTATTTGAAATTGATCTCAATACCATTAAAAAACCATAACTTCTAGAGAGCATATATCATAATGTACAATGAATCAACACATAATATTTTTACCTAAAGTACTATTGTATGTCTCCACAGTTATGTAACAATTGCATAGTTTGAAGAGTCCCAAAAAATATGTTACATTGAAAATTCCAAACTAACATGTTTGAAACTGATTTAAGGAGCATTTAGAAACCCTAACTACCACAGATAATATCTCTGAAAGTGTAGCAAACCAGCATATGAAATTTTGGTAAATTGAGTATATATATATATATATATATATATATATATTTCTCAAAAGTAAGAAAATTTCAAAGGAAGACTACCTATTTTACACAAGAAAATTACTAAGAATAATTTTTTTGAAAATAGAAAATAAAACCTAAACTGCATCCTAGAATAACCAGTGGAAAGAATAAATCAAATAAATGCATAGTGTTGATGTATCCATCCAAACAGATGTTTCACGCCATGAATGAAATTCTCATAAAAGGTGGGTGAATGAGTATTCCCCAAGAYAGTATGAAATGTGTATGAAACATGGTAAACTATAGARATCACTCATTCTCGATGAAAGGTTCAMGTGAAAARATMTTGTTCTGTAGATTATAAGCTTTGTTGAAATATGATTGCATCCATGATTCTACCTAATCAAACAATTGATATAAAAATGTGACTCTATGCATGTGTAGGAACTGAAGTCAAGTTTAAATTTTCCATCAATGGAGAATCATTCATTTATAGAAATGGTATATTTTTCTTCCTCCTCTCCTACCAAAATATCAAATTCAATATGTTCACAATCATGATATGTTCCTACTCTCATTTATAGTGAAGGTGACATGAGTTACATGTATTCCAATCTACATATGTTCCAAAATGTGGTTGCAACAGTTATTGACCAAAACAATTGGATACAAATGCAGCTGACACAATACAACACTATTTGTGAAGGTATAGATGACATTGATACTTGCATAGTGGAGAATCCTGATGCACCTATAGAGTTGTATAGACTCTGAAAATCAACAAGAAATATAGACTTGTACACATTAGATCGTTTCCAGCAGGTAGGAAAAAAGGTAGATAAAGAAGTAACCAAGGAAAATGTGATATGTTCAAGGACTCACAAAGCTTCCCAAGAGTTGATAAGGAATGGTCATCTCCCAATATTAGATGAACTTGGGAATAATTTGATCAAAAAAGAATTGGTGGATGCATTCCAAGACAACACAAGTTGAAGGAGATAGATAGTCAGGAATGATTTTAAGGATGGAAATTTATTTTAAAATGTAGAAACCTTGGCGAATATTATTGATCCTTCATGTGTCAACTATAAATGTTTGGCGATATGATTTTAAAAATATTCAAATTTCTAAGTATTTTATATAGTTTTTATAAACTTTTGGAGATTTTTAAGGTTAAATAATTTTAACCTATAGAAGTTTGGCGAATCATTTTTAAAATAGCGAATCTCATTTTTGGAAAAACTATGGAAAATTATCCCATGAGCGAAATTAAGCCCCTAAAATCATCCATGCAGATAGTCAAAGAAGAAACCTTTGTCTCTATCAATCTCATTGAACAACATCTACTATAGCCGGTGAAGCTTCACACTATGATATGGGATTACATGACAAGGTTGGAGAAGAATATGATTGTCCTTGATGACAACATAGCCATGATCGAAGAAACATTAGAAAAATTGTCATACATGAGAATCGAGTCACTATATAACAAGTTGGAGGTTTGGACAACTTATCTTCGACGAAAACATTCATAGGGAAAGGAAAACCGATTTTTTTCTCTCCTCCTTTTCCTAACCACCTCAAATTTTGTCCTTTTTTCCACTTGTAATTAGAATAAAGAATATGAACAATTTGTAACTGCCTCTTCAAGAAGAAGGAGAAAGGTCACTAGATTTTTGTATAAAATAGAGTAGAAACTTGTGAAAATGGACTTTTTGTCTTTTCAAGCATTGTATAGAAGGAATTATGTGTAGAAACGGATCAGAGCTTTAATCTAATTCTAGTGAAGATAATTGTTGTTTCTATGGATTGAAAGAATGTTTGTTTGTTGTCGACTAATTCTTATACAATCTTTGTAATTCTGCAGTTATTGATATTTCTTTGAATATTTCAATGCCTTTAGATTTGTGGGTTATTGCAATATACATTATTGTTATATAGACTAATATTATTATATACATATGTATGCATTTGTCTCCAATGTTCCCCTTTTGTTACAAATAATTGTATAAAAGTTGTGTAAGGTTTTGGTTTCATTATAACTCACTGGTTACTCTAGTGTGCTCCTAGATAGGACAGGTTAGCATAGATTAGTGATAGATTAGTTGTCTCTACATACATGTTATTCATTTACATATCTTCATTGCACCCACCCACTTCATTGGTACACTAGACCGTAACCGATACAAAATCCAAAAGACAACAATAAATGCAATTCGGGCCAAATTTTGGATGGGAATACTAATCAAAACGATGTGTAGTCTAATTGGGACTGTATACCGAGGAGTAACCCTTGATTGTTTTGGGAAAATTTGAACCCATCAACATAACCGAATGAGAGAAATGATACAATACAAGTGATATACTCTATATCACACAAATAACTCACCATAGTATTCAACTAATGTAAATTAAGAGTGTTCTATAAATATCTGACACACACTGGAAGTCAATAGATTCAACTACCACCTAGTCCTAGTTAATTGGTCCATGCAACCATCACTTAACTGAGTCACGTGTGTGGAAATGAGAGAAACACATGCAACTGCTATTGATAAAACCGAGGTTGTCATACATGAGTGACTTCACTAGTCTAATTGAGTGTAACTGACTCTACTGGAGAGGAACATCCTATTTTGTAGGGAGGTATTCTCTAGAGATAATATTCTCATCTAAGGAGGTGTTCACTACATTGGACTATCAAACATAGGAAAATAATTCTGGGTGAGTGTGTAATATCTCCAACAAAAATGACATGTTTGAAACACATTTCAGGAGCATTTAGGAACCCTAACTTTTACATATCATATACCTGAAAGTATAGTGAACCAACATCTGCAATTTTGACCATGTGTATCTACAAAATTTCACAGTCTGAAACATCCTATAATACAAGCTATAGTGAAAGTGCCAACCTAACATGCTTGAAACAAATTTCAAGAGAATTCAAGAACCCTAACTTCCATGGGGTATATCTCAAAAAGTATATGGAACCAACATATAAATTCATTACCACATTTATACCATGCTCTCTCCTCCATTTCTTCAAAATTTCAAGCTCTGAAACATCCCATAGCATAAGTTATTGTGAAAATGCTAAGCTGATCTGAAAATAAATTCACAATTCTTACCTTTCAGAATGATATTTAATCTTTGTTCATCCATTTCTCATACACAAACTTTCTCTCAATACTTTATATTTTTATACTTTTTCATAACCATACATGAATATGCATGCCCATTAATTAAATAATTAATTCATAATACCATGGGAGAATACCCCAATTACCATGGGAAAATAACCCAAACCCATGGGTTTGAAACCACCATTTCACATTTTACTTTTTCACATGCACCCCTTTTTTTAATATACTTGTAAAACCATATATATATATATATAAATCAATATTGGAAATTTTGTTTGTACTGTAATATCATAATATGAAATTAATTACAACATTAATCCTTTGACATTGATTACAATTATTCCAATAATCTCGCCCTTTGTCATTGATGGAAATCATATAACAGAACACATAATCCACTAGGCATAGAAAGAATTTCCCCCTTGTTTGCAACTCTCCATGAGCTTGTTCTTCTTCTTAAGAAATTAATGATGATATGGATATTATTCCCAACTGCATGTCCCTTAATTTGTTATGACTGCAAAAAATGCTCAAACACGGTAAAGAAACACTCTTGAAGAAGTCTGAACATTGTCACCCACAACAAAAGATAATCAGTCTCTATCAATATAGATAGTCTCTGTATCAAGAAAAAGTAGTAGTACACCTCCAAAAATAGTGAAACATTTTTTTTTCGATCTCATCAAATCCAATTCTATTCAACAATAAACAATCAAGTCAACAAGAAGACAGTAGTTGATTTTGCATACCAACAAATTTAAGTATTCCCCCTTTGAGGGATCAATAAGTAGCATTAATAGTTCTTGTAAAAAAATCCATTCCACTAACAACCCAGCTCAAACTCAGTCACAAATCCTTAGTGAAAAATCCAGTTGACTGTCATGTCAGATCAATCCTCATTCAACCACTTCCAAGGAAATCATCATTAAGTAAGAGGAATGTTGCACGACTGTATAGCCGATGATACACAATGATATGAAGTCCTCAAACATCTAGTCAAATTATTCCACTACCATCCATCAATTCAACCAAAATATATCATGGTAGTCAACATTGTTCCACAATCCTTTCTTTCACATCTCTTATGCAAATACCTAAAATAATTATTGACATTTATTCAATTTTTATGGTGAGGATGATGATAGGGCACATATTTTTGTGTTGGATGTTCAGAGGAAGTAGGTGTGAGGTAAGGTTCACTTACCAGAGTAGAACAAATCGACATATCAACAAAAATGTCATATTTAACATCATGCTCAAATTTTGGCATGTGAGGAACAATAAAATCATCATTTTGTTCAACACAATCAACAATAGGTTTATCTTCTATCAAACTTGTATGAAATCCACCTACAACAATTAAAAATTCCCTAGTTTTAGCAAGGAAAGGTATATCTAGGGAGGGTACAATAACATCATATCCAAGACCAATATTAATGAATCGATACCTTTCAAAATTTCTAATATGATCTAATATTTCAATGCTCTTTTCAAACTTCAAGCTTCTATTCAACTTAATAGTTGTTTTCTCCAATTCCTTTCTTGAGGGAACAATTTCAGATTCTATCTCTTCACAATTTTCTTCATTTTTCTTCAGTTGGATTCTCACAAATTCTTCCATCCTTATTTCTTATTCTAATTGAGCCTTTAGGTTCATGATAGTATTTTTGGTTTCCTCAAGGATTTCTGACATTTTGTCTTTTGAATCACATTCCTTTTCTTCATATTTTTGCAGGTACTCATTTTGTTTCAAATTCTTTTTCCAAAGCTTCTATATTTCATAAGGCACACATGGGTTCTTCTTCAAGGTCCATTTCCCTATTTGTTTAGGCATTTTCCTCTTCTTATGAGTCAATCATTTCTATCCATTTGTCTCCATCAATATATGTTTTGATTTACATAAAGAGAGTTTCTTAGCCATCACTTTCATTGCTTTCTTCAAGCAAGTCACTAACCCCTTTTGAGTAGAGATTCTTCTTTTGCTTATAAGATTTCTTCTTCTTTTCATGCTTTTTGTGATCGTGGTTCCTTTTGTGTTGATGATTTTTACTCTCTTTATTTACATTATGGCCTTCTTCATCATCACTACTTTCATCATTTGCATATGGATACTTAGCAACAAAATGTGCTACTTTTCCACAATTAAAGCATTGAAAGGGAAACTTACTTTTTTATTTTCTAGATCCCTTTTTGAGTATTCACACAAAATGTGTTTCCTTTACATCTGATTCATAGCTGGAACAATCACTTGATTTGTTCTCTATATTCGTTGTCTTCTTTAAATATTCCAAGGTTGCTTCTTTATTTGATCGCTTTTCTTTCTCTGTCATCATTTCCTACACTATGAGGATCCCGTGCAATTCATCCATTGTCATTGAATCAATATCCTTGATTTCTTAAATGGAGGAAACTTTGGAATTAAACCTTATGGGGAGTGACATTAACACCTTTTGTTCAATCATCAATTCTTCAACCTTTTCACCAAGTCCTTTGATGGTGTTCACAATTTCATGCACACGAAGAAGATAAGATACACCATTTTATTTATCCTTCCTTTTCAGGCTCTCAAACTATCTTTTATGAGTTTGGATCTTTTCCTTCTTAACCTTGTCAAACTCGTATTATGATATACCACACAAGATGGCATTCATGCATTTTCAATTATTTTCACTAGGATTCTTCCCAGACGCATTTTTTATTGGAGTTGTTGGGGTTGTATAACTAGTCACGAGATATTTACAATTATAAAAACCAAGAGCCATTAAATAGGTTCTCATCCTTATACTCCATAGGGCATAGCTTGTTTCATAAAAAAAAATAGAGCCATCTTTTTGGAGAAACCTTCTCGACCATTCATGTGTGCTCTTGGGATATACCTTCTAGTGGTTAAATTGTTTCCAAAGGAACCTGCTATGATACCATTTTTTGAGCACACACTTATACTTATATGGGGGTGAATCACTATAATACAATTATTTACTTTTGCAAATATCAATCAACCATAAGAAAACAATCACATATGATATCTATTAACTATATAAAATGGAACACGATATTTACATGGAAACCTTTCGAGAGAAAACCACAAGAATTATCTTTATAATTATTTGTAGGCACCAATCTACTTGAGACACTAATCCCCATTGGTAAAAATCCTAGTAGGCACCAACCTACACTTACAGATATTCATAGACACCAATATATTAGAGACACCAATCCCCACCACTAAGAACCAACTTAGCAAGAGACACCAATCCCCACCACTAAGCACCAACTTAGCAAGAGACACCAATCTATTTGTTTGAGTGGCACCAACCTACTCTTACATATCTTCATAGACAAAAATCTTCTAAAGACACCAATCACCATTAATAAGAACCAACATTTAAAGAGACACTAATTTATTTGTGTGAGTTGTACCAACCTTCACTGAGTCTTCTTACTACTTCTTCCTTCACCAGATATGATTGTTATTTTTTCCTTCACAAGTTCTACTCATTGTTTTTTCCTTCACCAGGTCTCCTCACTAATTCTTCCTTTACTAGTTCTGACCAAAATTTGAATTTCCAAATGGTTGTTTTCCCAAAGCTTTCTTTTGTGGACCTCTTCCCAAGAACAAAATTGTACATCATGCCATCTATCCAATTTTGAAAATATGATTCTAATTTTTTTTATCTAAGGTACTTTTGTATGTCTCCTGTTCTTTTAATTTTTCACGGACTAAAGAGTACCAGAAAATAAGTTATAGTGAAAATTCCAAATTAACCTCTTTGAAACTAATCTCAACACCATTCAAAAAACCTAACTACCACATATGATATCTTAGAAAGTATAGATAACCAACATATTAATTTTTACTTGAGGTAATTCTATATGTCTCCCATATTCTGTAAAAATTTTGAAGCCTAAAGAATACCATAAAATAAGTTATACTGAAAATTAAAAAGTAACCTATTTGAAACTGATCTCAATACCATTCAATAACCCTAAATTCTAGAGAGCATATATCATAATGTACAATGAACCAACATATGTTATTTTTACCTGAAGTACTATTGTATGTCTCCACAGTTATGTAACAATTTCATAGTCTAAAGAGTCCCAAAAAATAAGTTACAATGGAAATTCCAAACTAACCTATTTGAAACCGATTTAAGGAGCATTTAGGAACCCTAACTACCACATATAATATCTAGGAAAGTGTAGCGAACCAACATATGAAATTTTGGTAAATTGAGTAAGCCAAAATAAATAGAGTGTAAACTAAACATCAAAATACCAATCATCTAGAAAATACTATGTTAAAAAGAAAGTAAATTATACATGTCAAACATGAAACTAGAATTATATATATATATCAAAAGTAATAAAATTTTGAAAGAAGACTACCTATTCTACATAGGAAAATTACTAAGAATTTGTTTTTGAAAATAGAAAATAAAACCTAAACTACATCCAAGAACAACCGTTGGAAAACACAAATCAAATAAATTCATAGTGTTGATGTGTCCATCCAGACATATGGTTCACACCATGAATGAACTTCTCATAAAAGGTGGGTGAATGAGTATGCTCCAAGATAGTATGAAATGTGTATGAAACATGGTAAAATCTAGAAATCGCTCATTCTCGATGAAAGGTTCAAGTGAAAACATCTTGTTCTGTAGATTATAATCTTTGTTGAAATATGATTTCATCCATGATTCCACCTAATCAAACAATTGATATAAAAATGTGACTCTGTGCATGTGTAGGAACTGAAGTCAAGTTTAAATTTTCCACCAATGGAGAATTATTCATTTATAGGAATGGTATATTTTTCTTCCTCCTCTCCTACCAAAATATCAAATTCAATATGTTCACGATCACGATTTGTTCCTACTCTCATTTATGGGTAATTTGATAGTCACGATATGTTCCTAACACAGAGTGATCCAACGGTTCATATTCTCCTCGACCTTAATGGCTACATTGATCCATGGATTTACACCCGATTGGTCTATGATCTCTATTTAAAGATAATGGAGGGTCATTTTCTAATGACTGATTTTGAGAAAATATCTTGTAAATATCTCTGTAATATTTTTATTTTACATTAATAAATTGTTCCAAGTGGCCACGTTGGTTATGGTCATGGATGTTTCCCCATAGGGGTTTTACCACATAAAAAATGGTTGTATTGATCTTTGATCTGGTTGTGTGATTGGTTGTTGAAGGTGTTCATCCTATTTTGGAATACATGTGTTGTCGAGCATTGTATCTGAGAGCATTTGAAGACCTACTCTCATTGTAGATCGAGATCTTGAAGTTGTCTTGTCGCATATCTCGTGTCTTCCATTTTTGTACATTTATGAGATGAAATGAATATTACATTGTGTCTGAAGTGCTTGTTTCATTCAGGAATACTTTTTGTTTCACTAAAAAATATTTCTATTTTCCCAATATACAACAATTTCATTCATATCCAGAGGTATAAATCTTGAAGACGCCCTTTTTAAATTTTTGCAAAGATAATATTTCGGTTTATTTCATTTTTTGTTTTTTGTTTTTTAGTAGATACTCTTTTTTTATCTACATAATCTATTTTCCCTGCACTCTATGCGATCTCAGAAAATAAAAAAACATAGCGGAAATGGTTTTTTTATCTGTGTATGTTATTTGTTGTGCACTATGTGCAATATTGGTAAATAAAAAACAAAGGGAAAATTTACATTTTTCGAGTAAGATAACTAAGATCTAACCCTTGTTGTCGTCAAGAAGCGAATTTGTTTTCTTTTTTAAATATTTTTTTTTATGAGCACACTCTCCCAGGTTTTCTTCAATAACAAAAACAACAACTCCAATCCTCCTAAACAATATAATATGTTTTGAACTATCTCACTTGGTTAAAAGTTGTTTTATTAACTAAGTGTTCTTGAGTTCAAGTCTTTTTTTTTAACTTTTTTTGAAAAAGTTCATGCATCCATTGTAAAGTGTATTTAACTTAAAATATAAAAGTGAATCACTAGAAGTAGTCTTATTATTTTATTTTAAGTTATTTATTTTGCATTCAACTTTAATTTATAAAGTAACTTCATTGTAAAAGTGATCCCCGCTTATTCTATAAAAGTGGATCACTTCATAAGAAAATTATTTGTGAAAGTGAGGTTATTAGAAGGAGGGGTATCACCACCTGGACTGGCTTCTACTTTCCACATGGCCCTTTGGTTACCGTTTATGAAATTTTTCAAAAGGGCATAACTTTCACATCCAAAGTCCATTTTCAGTGTCATTTTTTTAAACAGCCTATTTTTCGAAGAACATTCCATCTAGACCATCGATTTCATATTTAAATCCATATTCTATGTATATTTAATATGTCTTCTCCCAATGATATTTTTCTTACTAGTACCAACTACTTCTCATGAAAATCCCATATGGAGGATGTAATAAGAAGTAAAGGACTATACTAGATTATCATGAGAAAAGAAAAATAACCGAATGATGATGACAAGCATTCCAAATGGGTTACTAGGAATGATGAAGCATGTGGAATAATCAAAATGTCGATCTCTCCTAATTTAATGTTTCACCTTCAACGAATTGATGCCATCAATAAAGCTTCGAAAACCTTGCAGTTGTGTTTGGTAAAACAAATAGTATTCGATCCCACCAGTTGGAAAATTGTTTAATGACTTTAAGTCCAAATGATTTTCCTTGCATTGAAGATCACTTGTTTAAGTTCAAAATACTTATAATTTTGTGTATAGAATTTGAACTAGATCTTAACGAAGAACGATGTATATATTATATTCTTTATAAGATAGGTAGTGCATATATTTTGTTTTTGTATCTACCTTTTATGCCACTAGAGAAGATATAGGGATTGTTTACAAAGAACCCTCTCTTGATTCTTTTTTTGATGCTTTAATTTTAGAGAAATATAAGCTTGTGCAACTTGGATGGATCAACATTACAGTTAAAACAGAAAGATAAATATAAGAATACCAAGAAGTTGTTTGAAAACACAGGTATTCCAACAAAGGACGAACACCTTCAGTAACCACTCGCATAACCATATCAAAGATCAACATACCGATGTTTTCACGTGGTAAAACCCCTACAGGGAAACATCCACAACCCTAGCCAACGCGGCCACTTGGAGCAGTTTATTAATGTAAAGAAAAATATTATAGAGAGATTTTACAAGAGAGTTTCTCACAATCGATCATCGGCAAATGACCCTCCATGCTCTTTAAATAGATATCATGGACCAATCGGGTGTTAATCCACGGATCAATGATCGTTAAGATCGAGGAGAGTATGAACCATTGGATCACTCTATGTCGGGAACATATCGTGACCATCGGATTTCCTAACTACAAATGCATATTATTGCATACTAAAGAAACACACTAGAAAACAAACTTTTACCTAACTACACAATAGACCAAGTAGATCTTAACTAACTCCTAAGTTCCTAAATATCCTAACATCCCCCCTTAAGAACAACTTGGGATAGGATTGAAGGATTTAAAATAGTGACACAATAGGAGAAGGAAGGAGGCATTAGAGCCTATCCCCCCTTAATGAAAACTTCCTGAACTCCTAACATAGATTGAAGTTTGGAAAACTTCACTTTTGTAAGAGACTTTGTGAAAATATCTGCAACTTGATCTTTTGTAGGTGAAAAGAGCACTTCAATAACTTGATCATGAATGAGCTTTCTGATGAAGTGCATGTGTATCTCGATGTGTTTGATACGCTGATGTTGAATTGGGTCTTTGGCGAGCTTGATGGCACTCTGATTGCCACACCAAAGGCTGGTTGGATGTTGGTGCTGGAATCCAAACTCTGAAAGGATCTGTCGAAGCCACGGGGCTTCCTGACTTGCATTTACTGTTGCTCGGTACTATGCTTCTACTGAAGAAAGTGAAATAGCCTATTGTTTCTTACATGCCCAAGTGACAGGTCCTTAACCAAGGCTAAAAACATAACCTGCAGTAGACTTCTAATCATCAAGGTCGCCAGCCCAATCTGAATCAATGAAACCAACCAATAAAGGAGTCCCCCCTGAACTGTAATGTATCATGAACTGAACTATACCATGAACATAGCAAATTATCCTTTTAGATGCTTTCCAATGGATTTCATGGGGCATTTGCATATACCGGGCAATAAGACCAACAGCAAAGGAAAGATCAAGATGGCTATGAGTCAAGTATAAGAGGCTACCAACTAACTGACGATACAAGGTGGCATCAACTTCAGGAGAAGTACAGATGGCAGTAATCTTGACTCCAGATTGGAAGGGAAAAGGGGTTGGTTTACAATCATCCATGTGAAAGCGACGAATAAGGTCACAAGCATACTTAGACTGGGAAATAAAAATTCCTTCATTGGTTTGCAAAACATGGAGGCCAAGGAAATAGTGCAAAAAACCTAAGTCTTTCATTTCAAATTTCGTCTTAAGGTTGGTTTTCACATGGTTTAAAATTTTTGAGTCACTACCAGTAAGGATAAGATCATCAACATGAAGGACAAGTATTATGAGATGGATTCTTGCTTTCTTGGTATAGACATTAGGATCGGAATGGCATCTAGAGAATCCAGTGGCAATAAGAAATATGTCCATTTTGGCATACCAAGCTCGAGGGGCTTTCTTGAGACCATAAAGAGATTTCTTGAGGCGAGAAACAAGGCTAGAGTCATTCTGGACATAGCCAGGAGGTTGTTCCATGTAGATTTCTTCTTGCAAATCTCCATGCAAGAAGGAGGATTTAACATCCATCTCATGGACCTCCCATTTATGTGAGGCAGCAAGGGAAAGAACAAGGCATATGGAATTTATTTTTGCTATAGGGACAAAGGTTTCATTATAGTCAATTCCTTCAACTTGGGAAAATCCTTTGGCAACTAACTGAGCCTTGTGTCTTTCAACACTTCCATCTGATGCATACTTATTTCTGTAGACCCATTTGCATCTAATAAGTTTTCTTCCTTTTGGAAGAGGTACAATATCCCAAGTATCATTTTCCATTAAATAATGATACTCTTCATTCATTGTTGTATCCCAATATAGATGACCTAAAGCTTCTGCAAATGTCTCTGGATCATGAGTTTCTGAAACTTGAGCCAAAAGAGAAGAGGCTCGATGGAACTGTGAACGTGTCTGACATTGATCTGAAGGATCACCGACAAGATCACCAGCCGCTTCTCATGTTGAACGGACCCATCTCGAAAGCAGTGGAGCTAGTGTTGGTTCGGGTTCAAAGGAATCATCTAGAGGAGGGTGAGCGGGCAGAGGTGAATGTTCATCCTCACTGTCATCATTTGAATAAGAAACCAGATCATAAGAAGGCACAAACGTCGAAGATGGCTCGTAGGCTGAAGAAGGCACAACCGTCGAATTAGGCTCGCAGGCCAAAGAAGGAACAAACGCCGAATTAGGCTCGCAGGCCAAGAGATTTTCATCAAATTTAACATCTCTTCTAATAATAATTTCATTACAATGTGATTGAAGAAGTCTGTAACCTTTGACATCTTCAGAATAACCAACAAATATACACTTCTCACTTTTAGGCTACAATGATTTCCTTTTCTCATCAGGAATGTGAGCCCATGCCATACTGCCAAATACAGGGAAGTGACTTACATCTGGTTTAGTTTTAGTCCAAGATTCTTTCGGTGTTATATTTTTAAGAGCCTTTGTGGGAGTGTGATTTACTATGTAATTTGCATAGTTGATGACTTTCACCCAATACTTTAGACTTAATTCCTTAGATTGGATCATACAATTAGCCATTTCTTTTAGTGTGCGGTTCTTTCTCTCAGCAACGCCATTTTGTTGTGGTGTATATGGAACAGTGTGCTGCATTTGGATTCCCTGTGTAGTGCAGTAACTTGTAAAATTATTGTTCACATATTCACCTCCATTATCTGTTCTTAACCTTTGAATTTGATGTCCAGATTGCTTTTCTACAAGGGCATTGTAGGCCAAAAACTTGTCAAAAACTTTGTTCTTAAGTTTTAAGAAATAAACCCAAGTACGTATGGAAAAGTCATCAATGAAAGTTAAGAAATACTTGCACCCAGAAAAAGAAGGAGAAGAAAGTGGAACACACAAATCATTGTGAACAAGCTGCAACGAACCCGAGGCATTCCAAGAGGCACATTTGTCAAAACTGTCCCGATGATGTTTGCCAAGAACACAACCGGCACAAACACAATCTCTGCATGAAACAAGAGGAAGACCAACCACCATCTGTTGATTACATAGTTGTTGCAATGAGCGATAGTTTAGATGACCAAACCGCTCATGCCAAAGTTTGCTCAAGTCATTGCTATGAGCAACAAAAACTAATGAAAAATATGATGAACCAAAGTTGTCAAATTTGTACAACTTGGTAATATCATCAGCAATTCCAGTTGCAAGAACATGCTTAGGATATTTTAGATCCTTGATTACAACTTGGTGAGGTGAAAATTCTACAGTTTTACCTTCACCTAAATGAGTCATTTGATATACTGATAGAAGGTTACAAGAAAGACTTGAAACACATAATACATCATTGAAATGACCATTTTCTACTTGAACTGTTCCAGATCCTTCAACACTAAGAGATCTATCATCACCAACAAATATTTTCTTGGTGTTACATTCATTTAGAGTAGAAAATATGGCTCTATCCTTAGCCATATGATAGGATGCTCCAGAATCAATAAGCCACTCATCAAAAGTAAAAGTAGAATCATAATTTGTATTGAATGAGAAACCAGAAGTAGAAAGTGCATGTCCATGAGAAGACGAAGTAGTAGTAGAATCAATACTGATGGTGTGCTTATTCATCGCCACTTCTAAAGCTGCCATCTTCTTGAAACATTTGGACTCATCGTGACCATCTTTATCACAAAAGTTGCAATGTCTTTTAGTATTCTTATTTTTATATTTTGCTCCTTTGTCTCCATTAGGAGAAAAAGTTGTCTGAGTGTGTGAGGATGTTGCTTCTTGGGATTCTTGGGTTTATCTTTTTGATGGACAACTAAGGATTTGTTGGAGGTACCTGCAGTGTTGATCACTCCAAGTTGTACTAGCTTATCTTTCTCTCTAATCAAAGAATCACAAAAGTTCTCAAGACTGGGTTTTTGATAAGCTACCCCTATAGCCTCTTCTATGGCATAAAAGGTAGATACAAACACAAAATATGCACTACCTAGCTTAGAAAGAATAATATAGATGTAATGATCTTCATCTATATTTATCTTACATTCTTCACATAAATTTCTGAGTGTTTTAAACTTAGATAGATAGTCTTCAATGCAAGAAAAACACTTGGACTCAAAGTTAGTACTTGATTTTCTAACTGTTGTGCTCGAATAATATTGTGTTTACCAAACACAGATTCAATATTTTCCCAAGCTTCTTTGGGTTTATCAATTGATTGAAGGTGGAACCTTAAATCAGGAGAGATGGACATTCTGATTAATCCACGTGCTTCGTCATTCCTATTATCCCATTTGGCTTTCTTATCAGAATCAATGGGTGTTGTTTCATTTCCCAAGGTAATCTGATACAAGCCTTTACTTCTTAATAAATCCTCCATGTGGGATTTCCATTGGAAGTAGTTGGTGCTGGTAAGTAAGAGATTATTTGTAGAATCCATATTAAATATGTATATAATACTAATTTAAAAACTAAAATTGATGATCTGAATGGAAATAGCTCGAAAAGTTATGCAGTTTTAAAAAAACGGCATTGAAAATGAACTTTAGATGTGAGAGTTATGCCCTTTTTAAAAAAGGCATAAACAGTAACCAAAGGACCACATGGTAGTGTAAGTTGCTTTATGAAGTGACCCACTTTTATAAAGAGAAGTGGGGCTGACTTTTAACTCTGCATGTAAAATAAATAACTCTAAAATAAAATATTAACACTACTTATAGTGATTCACTTTTATACTTGAAGTGAAATACACTTTACAATTTCAGCATGAACTTTTTCAAAAAAAGTAGCAAAAGAGAGACTTGAACTCAAAACCTCTTACTTAATACGGCAACTTTTAACCAAATGGTCTAGAAAAACATATTGTAATGTTCAGAAGGAGGATTAGGGGTGTTGTTGTTGTTGTTGTTGTTGTGGAAGATGACCTTGGAGAGCGTGATAAAAAAAAACTATTTTCACACAAGAAAAAAATTTTGCTTCTCGATGACAACAAGGGTTAGATCTCGGTTAGCTTACCCGGAAGATGCACCTTTTCCTATCTGTTTTTGATTTTCCGAGATCGCACAGGGTGCAGAGCAAAGAGAATACACAGATCTAAAAGAGTAGAAACATGGAAATAAAAAATACAAAACCTAAATAAAACCAAAATACTTCTCTGCAAAAAAAAATTAAAATGCGTATTCAAACTTTATACCTCCGGATCTGACTGTAATGGTTGTATCTTGGGAAAACAGAAACCTTTTCGAGTGAAATGAAAAATGTTCTTGAATGAAACGATTGCTCCGGATGCAATGGAACAGTCCTCTTAGCCTAGAAATGTGTAGAAATGATATAAAATGGAGATGATGAAACTCGGCTTCATGATCTCGATCTACAACAGGAGCGGGTCTTCAAATAGGATCCGATACCATGTTCGACAACACAGGTATTCCAACAGAGGACAAACACCTTCAGTAACCACTCACATAACTAGATAAAAGATCATCACATCGATTTTTTCACGTGGTAAAACCCCTACGATGAAACATTCATGGCTCCAGCCAACACGGCCACTTGGAGCAGTTTATTAATGCAAAGAAAAAGATTACAGAGAGATTTTACAAGAGAGTTTCTCACAATCGATCATCATGAAATGACCCTCCATGCTCTTTAAATAGATATCATGGACCAATTGGGTATTAAGAGACGTATCAATGGTCGTTAAGATCGAGGAGAGTATGAACCGTCGGATCACTCTATGTCAGGAACATATCGTGACCGTCGAATTTCCTAACTACAAATGCATACTAATGCATACTAAACAAACACACTAGAAAACACACTTTTACCTAACAACACAATAGACCAAGTAGATCTTAACTAACTCCTAAGTGTCTAAATATCCTAATAGAAGCAACATCCTCGCCACAACAATAAGAAAAATAAGGGTCCCAAACCCTCTCAGCTAGCTTCCTCTCTTAATGTTGACAAAGAATCAAAATATAAAAGTAATAAGACTGGTAACATGCATTGCAACTTTTGTGGGAAGCATGACCACGTGGATTCTAAATGCTTTAAAAAGATGGAAGCCTTAGAATTTGTCATGAAGAAGCACAATATCAATATTGATTATTCCTCTTGTTCTTCTCATGGACATGCACTTTTTGCTTTTGGTTTCTCCTTCAATGAAAATTCTACTTCTTCTTATGATGAGTGGCTTATTGATTATGGATCATTTTATCATATGGATAAGGATAAAGTCATATTTTTTTCTCTAAATGAATGTAACACCAAGAAAATATTTTTTGGTGATGACAGATTTCTTAGTGTTGTAGGGTCTTCAACAGTTCAGGTAGATAATGGTCATTTCAATGATCTATTTTGTGTTCCAATTATTTCCTACATCCTTCTATCACTATATCAAATCACTCATTCAGGTGAAGGTAAAACTGTAGAGTTTTTACCTCACCAAGTTGTAATCGAGGATATAAAAGATCCTAATCATGTTCTTGAAACTCGAATTGTTGATGACATTACCATTTTGTACAACTTTGACAACTTTGGGTCATCTTCATTTCCATCGAATTTTGTTTCTCATAGAGACGACTTGAGAAAAATTTGGCATGATTGGTTTGGTCATCTAAATTATTGATCATTGCATCAACCATGTAATCAATAGATGGTGACGGGTCTTCATCTTATTTCTTGCAGAGATGTTTTTTTTTTCCAGTTGTGTTCTTGACAAACATCATTGGGACAATTTTGACAAACATTCATGTTGGCATGCTTCATCCCCTTACCATCTTGTTCATAATGGCTTGTGTGGTCCACTTTCTTCTCCTTATTTTTCTGGGTGCAAGTATTTCTTAACTTTCATTGTTGAATTTTCCAAGCACACTTGGGTTTACTTCTTAAAAATTAAGAGCAAAGTGTTGCACACATTGTTTTCCTACAAGGCCCTTGTAGAAAAACAATCTAGTCATAAACTTCAAAGGTTAAGAACATATAATGGAGGTGAATATGTGAACAACAATTTTACAATTTACTGCAATGCAAAAGGAATCCAAATACAACACATTTTTCCATATACACAACAACAAAAATGGTGTTGTTGAGAGAAATAACCACACATTAAAAGAATTGGATAATTACATGATCCAATATAAGGGATTAAATCTAAAGTATTGGGCAGAAGCCATTAAATATGAAAATTACATAGTAAATCACACTCCCACAAAGGATCTTAAAAATATAATACCCGAAAAATAATGGAATAAAATTAAGCCATATGTAAGTCACTTCCATGTATTTGGTAGTGTAGCATGGGCTCACATTCCTTATGACAAAAGGAAAACTTTATAGCCTAAAAGTGAGAAGTGTGTTTTTTTTGTTTATTCTAAAGATGTCAAAGGTTAGATAATTCTTCAACGTTATTCAAATGAAATTGTTTTTGGAAGAGACGTTAAATTTGATGAAAATCACTTGGCCTCTGAGCCAAATTCGACGTTTGTTCCTTCTTTGGTCTGCGATCCATATTCGATGTTTGTTCCTTCTTCTGTTCCTATTCTATTTTCTTCTTCACATGAGGATGAAAATACACCTGCACCTTCTCACCTTCCTCCAAATGAGTCCAATGAACATGAACCTGCACCAACACCATCACTTCCTATATGGGTCCATTCAACACAAGAAGCAACTAGTGATCTTGTTGGTGATCCTTCATATCAATGTTGGAATCATTCACATTTCGAGTGATCTTGTTCTATTTTGGATCAAGTTTCAAAGACTCGTTATCTAGAGACATTTGTAGAAGCTTTAGGTCACCCAGATTGGGATACAATAATGAATAAAGAGTATCACTTTTTGATGGTGAATGATACTTCAGATCGTTTACCTCTTCTGAAAGTAATAAAACTTGTCAGATGTTAATGGCTCTATAGAACTAAGTATGAATCAAATGGAAGTTTTGAAAGAAACAAGGATCAATTATTTTCCAAAGGGTTCTCTCAATTTGAAGGAATTGACTATGATGAAACATTTTTCTCTGTAGCCAAAATGAATTCCATCTACCTTGTTCTAGCCCTTACGACCTCACATAAATGGGAGTTCCATCAGATGGATGTTAAATAATCCTTATTGAATGATTTGGAAGAATAAATATACATGGAACAACCTCCTAGCTATGTCCAGAATGACTCTAGGCTTGTTTGTCACCTTAAGAAATCTCTTTATTGTCTTAAGAAAGCTCCCCAAGCATGGTATGCCAAAATGGGAAACTTTGTTCTTAACATTGAATTTTATAGATGCCATTATTATCATAATGTATTTACCAAGAAAGTATTAAGCCATGTCATAATCATTGTTCTTTATTTTGATGATCTTATCCTCACTGGTAGCAACCCTAAACTTTTAAACCATGTGAAAACCAAACTTAAGAAGAAATTTGAAATAACCAACTTAGGCTATTTGCATTATTTCCTCATCCTCTAAGTTTGTAAACCAATGAAGGAAATTTTCTTTCCTAGTATAAGTATTCTTATGACCTTATTCCACGCTTTCACATGGAAGATTCAAAACCAGGCCCATCTCCCTTCCACTATGGAGTCAAAATTGCTACCACTTGTACTTATCCTGAAGTTGATGCCACCTTGTATGATCACTTAGTTGGTAGCCTATTATAGTTGAATCATACCCATCCTCATCTTTCCTTTGTTGTTGGACTTGTTTCCTAGTTTATGGAAAAACCCCATGAAAGTCATTGGAAAGCAGCTAAAATAATACTTCGGTATGTCTGAGGTAGAGTTCAATTTGGGATACATTATAGTTTAGGGAAGACTCCTTTAATGGTTTCTTTCACTATTTAGATTGGGACAGTGACCCTGATGATCAAAAGTCTACTACATGTTACGTTTTCAGGCTTGGTTCAAGACCTGTCACTTGGGCCTATAAGAAACAACAAGTTATTTATCTTTCTTCAGTAGAAGTAGAGTATCTAACAGTGGTTAATGCAAGTCAAGAAGCCTTTTGGATTTGACAGATCCTTTCATAGTTTGGATTTCAACAACAACATCCAAACACCCTTTGGTGTGATAATCATAGTGTCATCAAGCTTGCAAAAGACCTAATTCAACACCAATGCACCAAACACATGGAGCTACACATGCACTTCATCAGAAAACTCATTTATGATTGAGTTATTGAAGTGTTATTTTTCCCTACAAAAGATCAAGTTGCAAACATTTTCACAAAGTCTCTTACAGAATAAAAGTTTTCCAAACTTCGATCTATGTTAGGAGTTAAGAAAATTGCCATTAAGGGCGTGTAGGATCTAATGACTCCTTCCTTCTCGTATTGTGTTTCCTTTGTAAATCCTTCAATCCTATCCCAAGTTGTTCTTAAGGGGGGATGTTATGATATTTAAACACTTATGAGTTAGTTAAAATCAATTTGGTCTAATGTGTTGTTAGGTAAAAGTGTACTTATTTAGTATGCATTAGTGTTCATTTGTAGTTAGGTAATATGGCAGTCACTATATGTTCCCGGCATAGAGTGATCCGAAAAATCATATTCTCATCAATCTTAATGGCTACATTGATTCATGGCTTGACACCTGATTGGTCCATGATATCTATTTAAAAATCATGGAGGGTCATTTGTCGATGATCGGTTGTGAAAAACTCTCTTGTAAATCTCTTTGTAATATTTTTCTTTTGCACTAATAAATTGTTCCAAGTGGCCACATTGATTGGGGTCGTGGATGTTTGCACATAGGGGTTTTACCACATAAAACCATCGGTGTGTTGATTTTTTTATCTAGTTGTGTGAGTGCTTACAAAAGGTGTTCATCCTCCGTTGGAATACCTGTGTTGTTTAACATGTTTATAGTAAAACATAGTTACCAACTTAACGAGAACTCTACAGAGTTCTCGTTTTGGGGGGGTCAAGTTTTTTACCCTATTTTTAAAAATGGTGCTACCGGTAGCACCCCCCTCCGTTTTTAGATGATTTTTGCAATATTTTAAATTTTTTGATCCACAATGTTTCCACATTATTTTTTTAAATACTTGTTTTTCATGTATTTTCAATTTTTTCAAATTTTTTATTTTTTATTTTTTATTCAAGGATGTTTTTAGTCATTTTTCCATGCTTCTTTCAATCTTGTAAATATTTTTTTCCATTTACTTTTTTGAAATTAGGATTTTTCATGTAATTGTATCTCCTTAATTAATTTAGTGCTCCATATTTTTAAAATGTAGTAAAAAACATCATTTTTAATACATTGTTCGTTGTTACTTCAATACATAGAAAATAATTGTACTTAAATAACACTATTTTTGAATATTTAAAATATATATATATAATTAAAATTTCTTTTCATAATTAAAACTTAAAAAACTAAGAAAAAATTAATAATTAAAATTAATAAAAAAAAAATCAAAAGCAAAAGCAAATTTATATAAAAAATAAAACAAAGAAAAAGTTTAA
>ML779444.1:1844557-1860624 GCA_009831015.1 Picea engelmannii
AAAAAAAAAATGCAAAGATTTTTTTATTTTAATTTATTTATTTTTCAATGTAAATTTAAAAAAAAAAAAAGTTAATAAATAAATTTTAAAGTGACCATTTTGTATCCAATTTTGGGTTTGTTTTGGTATAGGGATCTATTGTGAAAACCACAGTTTCAATTAGGTCATAATTAGCCATAATTTTAACGTTTAGACTTTTTATTTTATTTTTTATGATTTTTGAAGGCCATGCTTGAAAAATGTTGTAATTTTGACTCCATTTCAAAAAATGGTGATGCTGATAGCGCCACTTTTAGATTTGGGGTTTTTTTTCATGTTTTTTTATGCAAAAATATGAGTTTTTTGAGCCAGAGTTCTCATTTTAAGGTCACAGTTCTCATTAAGTTGGTAACTATGTTGTAAGCATTATTTTTCCCTTCAAACAAATTTGCGTTTTTTTATGTACTACCAATATCTCTTTCTTTTTTGCAATATTCAATGGGTTAAATTTATCTTGGAAGAAAACATACTCATAAAAAAATATCCTTAAACTCATTTTTAGGTGTAATAAGTTTTGATCCCTTTAGTCCACATTCTAGTTTCTTTACATCATTAGAATAAAAAAAAGGAAATGGGGGTAGAGGATGCCTCTTAAAAAAAATTCAAAAAATTGTGATTCCTCACAAGCATCATTTAGGTTATTGAAAATAACGTTGTTTGGAAGGGAAAAGACATACCATTCACAAATTACTAAGTGGAGGCCAATGATTATTGTCAACACAATAGTATACCTCACATAATCATGTATTGAAATATTGATAGGATTCTCCATCCTCTACATGCATTTCATCGAATTCTTACCACAATTCAGCCACAATAGCCTAATGTATTATTTTTTTGTTTCCTTCACCATTTAAATTTGGAAAGAGATCAACTAACTTCTTTCGAAGGTCATGAAAATTACCTTATAATCCCAATGCATCATTGGCCTCCCATAATAGGATTTGTGATAGATCCATGAACAACAAACTCAAAAGGAAAACATAGCTCTACATAGGGAAACTTGCTACACCCTCTTTCTAGCACGAGCCTTGTTGACATGGACAAAATTCCTCCATAAACAACATGGTTTCACCCATGGATAAGTCCTAATTATAATTAAAATCATTTGGAATAGGGAACCAATCTATATTCTAGGATGAAAACTGTTATTAATTTTGAGGTTAAATATTATTTATGTCCTAATCCACAATTTAGTATTTTCATAATTTAAAGAATGAAATGCATCTAATTTTACCATGAAGAATAAAAATAATCAATCTAAACTAACTCGGGGAGCACATTAACACCCGAAGAGGTGAGTTTCATTGGAAATAAAAGATAACTTACAATTACCAAGAAATCATACCAGCTTATCCTCTAAGAAGAGGGATATTTTTCCTATCAAAAGGGTTAGACATAAAAATACCTATCAACAAATATAATTTACCAACTTATAGGGTTTATTTGTAATAGTTATTATAGAATTATTAGTGGACCAATATAGTATATAAGAGAATAATCCCATCATACAAGGTTGTTACCCATATACACTAAGAAAATAGAAGAGTGGAAAAATATAACTCATAACTTGATATCCAAGTCATAAATCTAGTTAACTCAATCCTCTTATTTACATATCTAAATAGTCTTACAACTATGAAGGGAAAATCGTAATTTAGCAGAGGAAAATTACATATATAAAGTGTTTTATATATCCATCATTTCAAGAAATTGTTTTTATGTGCTTAATAAATCTAAAAATATAACATATAATAGAAATCCTTAACTTCAAAAAATAAACCAAATCATTCACACAAAAGAATGAACACGATAATTGTAGACAAAACCTTTGAGGTAGGGTAAAACCATGTATTATTCCTTAAGGAAGGAAACCACTTCACAATAAAAAAAAATTATAATTAAAATATATTCTTCACAATATTTTCATTACATTGATACTAATTTATAGTACTATCTACCTCATAGGAACATTCTGGTAGGTAGAACCATCTAGTAATCCTTCATATATTTATTGCTTTCACACTACTACTTGGGCCTTATTTACTAGAAATGGCCTCCATACATAGAAATACATAACCACTTATCTATTATTATTCCCCTTTTGTATCTCCCTAGGTACCCAACATTACCCCCCTAGGTACACTACACTTCATCTCCTTTCACATGTTTCATCCTCAAAACATAGGAAGAATCCATACAATATGATCAACTAAGCAATGTAGCCAGATAGTGCCAAGCATGGGCATCCATCCATCGAAGTGAAATGTCAACATGGGGTCAAACTACTTCCTTGTGGCATTAATCTAGATTTGGATTGCTCCTTTCTATGCTACTATGTTATCTCCATGAATTGTTTTATTCTTCCATGCACCTCTCGATTGCTTACCTTTTTTGGTGCCATGTTGGTCCATAATTTGTTTCATGCCCATGCCCTTCCCTTGATGATTGTTGTTTTTCTAGGTGTTGTGGTTAGCAATATACAACATCCTTAGCTCTTGGAATTTATGTCCTAGACTCTTAAACATGGAATTAATTTGAGTCTTTTAGCTCCTTGGCTTCCTTTTTATACCCTTCCTGGGGTGTTTCCTCATATGCTTCTATAGGCTCTACTTCTAATTAAAACTTGGACTCTATAGTTATTTTCCCTATAAAAACTTCTTTAGGTGCCCCCATGGGCCTTTCTTTTTTACTAAGAAACATATCGTATGATGTCATTTTATTTTCTTGTACCAAAGTTTCATAAACTTATTTTCCACATTAATATTGATTGTACCAATCGCTTCCATCCAAGGATATCCAAGTATAACATCTACATCATTCATACCTATAGCATGAAAATCAGAATGCAAAACATATTTATCCATGGAAATCTTCAAATCTTTAAAAATATGAACATTCTCACTCTCAACCTATGTTCTTTGAATATTCTTTGCAAGAACTTGTAATATTTTATCCATGTTGATATTGATGAAATTATGCGCGCAACTAGAGTTAATAGAAACAATAACATTCTCTTGTTGAATACATCTATGAAACTATAATGTAGATTTTCCACATCAAAATAAACCCTTATATATCTCATTATCTTTCTTTTTGACATGAGACCATGTATCTAAGTATAGTCTCATATTCCTAATCTCAAAATCCCTTTATCTCTTAATAGTTAATTCCATCCCACCATACGTGAGCACCATCCTTTAAATTATTATGTATATCTATTCTCCAAAATAATGGATGTTTAGAAGTCATCCACTTTATTTATTCTTGAATATTAGGACAATTAGATCACCCCATAAAATCCATATTTCTTGTGAAAGCCCAAAAATAAAGTTATAGAAATAATTTACTTTGTAACAAATCTCCTTGAGAAAGCTAAAGTAAAATGGTCTTGACCTATGCTATACTTATCTTATTGGTTACTATGACCAAAATTATGAAATGCCACAACCATTCTTCATCTACTAGGATTGGTTTGATTGAAATCTAGTAAATTTGTCAAAAGATATTGAATATGAAAATCACACATCCCCGAAAAAACCCTAACACAATTGATTTTAAATCAACAATAACTATACTTCTCGGACTTTGATTCAAATGATTTTTTATTTTAATTTGGGTATTTTTTCATGAGGAACTCATACCTAAGTGGGGCAGAATGTTGCAATCCTACATATAGGTGTAATGGGAGTTTAAGGGCCCATAGTAGAGTAATAATAGTGGATATCATTCAATATAAGGTGGACTAGGTCCACTTTATTATTAAATAAAGCCCAATTCTATGGTAGTTAGTATTCAGTAAATGTAATGGGAGCTCATTAAATAAGTTTCACTAGGTAGTTAAGATATTTTTATTATGATGGTCTCTTAATTATTTATAAATAAGCATGGATTCCTCCTGATGAGTGATGTGAAAGAGTATTGTACTTGGATCTTAGCTCCTTAAGAGGTTTCTCCTTAGAAGAGGCAAGAAAACATGAGTGAATTTCTTCTATAAAATGATCATTGTAAAGTGTTTCCCTACCTTAAGGAATTTGATATCAATAAAGACTTGAGAATTTCTATATTATCATTTTCATATTGTGTGATTTTATCCTTTTTAATGAATAAATTTACATAATATGAAATCTTATTTTTTCAATTTATCTTTTCTCTATATAAAAATTTAATTGAACCAAAAGATATATGGCCTTTCATCTTTTACTTGCTTTGAAAATTTTGCACTAAAAAATTTTCATGTTTTCATTGTTTCACTAGGGTTCTAAGTGCTTCCTTCTCAGGCTGCTTTTGCAGGAAATGTTTTGCAAAGATGTTATTAGATTGTTATTGAGAGGGAATTTTGATTTAGTCATAACGAGAATTTAATAATGCATATGTGCTTTATCTCACATTTAAATACTTAAAAAAAAACAAAAAGCAAATTAGTTGTGTTTCGATGTTTAAACATATTTTTTTCATCTAATCAATTTTATATGATATTTGTTGGAAGTTGCACTCCTAGTTACTAAATATTTCTATATTATTTATTGTTATGGATGATTGTTTTTAAATTTTTTTGATAATACAAAAAGTTACGGGATTATACTCGGCAACCTCATAACAGGAATCCAATAATGCATGTGTTTTATCCCACATTTAAGTGAAAAAAAACAAATTAGTTCACCATCTTTTTTATCTAATCAATTTTATATGACGTGTTCATTAACATTCAAAGAGAAGTTGCACTCCTAGTTACTAAATATTTCCATATTAAATATAATATTTATTGATTATATTTTCATATTAAATATTTATTGATTATTTTATGTTATAGTGAAAATTGTGTTGAAAAAAAATGGTTTTAGAAATTAAAAAACGATACATATGGTTTTAAAAATTAAAAAACGATACATATTAATTAAGTTATCAATATTATAATAAAATATTAATAAATGATTAAGTTATCAATATTATAATTAAGTATCATTTGAATTTGGATATAAATTTTTAACCATTTTTTTCTATTGGTTTTAATTTTTGTTAATTAAAAATATTTATATACTAGAATTTCTGAATATAAATATGTGCACATGTACGATGATATATATTAGATATTGTAAGATGGATTTATTATTATATATATAAATTTTATTAACTTAAAATATACATACTTAAATTTTTAAATTATCTAAAAATTAGGGATTAAGTTATTCACCATTTTTATTATTTTATTTTTGGATAATTACTTTATTGAATTTGACTTTGGTTTATTTAGTCTTAATAAATTAAGGGATTAATTGGGTTTCTTTAGAATTAAATTTATTTTCATCATTATACTTTTATTCTCTGATTAAGAGAAGTGTTCCAAAGTCATCATAGTTTTGTTGAGTTATAAGGTTAGGAACGTTTGTAGTGTGACAAATATTTTGAAATTGAGATCTAATATACCTTGGACATTATAAGAGAAAGTGTTTATCATCTTCAATCCTAATTACCATTTATAAACTTCCAAAAAAATAAATCTCTTACATCTCTGCATAACATTTAACATATACATACATACACACCTAAAAAATAAACTAACTAAAATTTTCAAATTTACTATTATTATAATTTTAAATTTTATTTATTAATTACATAAACATATTATGATCTTTATGTTTTAACAATTTTTTAATAATTTATCCCTATTATCATACTTTTGAATTATATATATATATATATAATAAAATTTCTAACTTCTTTACTTTTTATTTTTTTCCATGTTCAATTTGTAACAACTCACAATTTAGACTTCATCAATACATTTATAAATAATCTTTAATTTAATTTAAAATATAAATATATTATAATAATTAAAATGATTTTAAATTTATTTAATTTTGAATCTATAAAGTTTTCAAAATAACAATTTAAATTCATTTAATAAACTTTCATAAATTAAATTTTAATTAAAATTATTTTATATAAATTAAATTTTAATTAAAATTATTTTATATCTATTTAGTTTTAATTTATAAAATTTTCAAAATAATTTTAATTGTAAGTTCATTTAATAAGTTCCATAAATTAAATTGAAAAAAAATGAATTTTTTAAATACAAAATAAATTATAATAATGAAAATTATTTTAAATCTATTTAATTCTGAATTTATAGAGTTTTCAAAATAATAAATAAAATTATTTTAAATACATTTAATTTTGTTTGAATTTATAAAGTTTTCAAAATAATCAAATCCTTTGAAACATACATTTTTATTTTAAATAAAACAAGGTTTATATGGAATAAATTTWTTTWTTTTACATTTAATAAATTTAAAGAAATAAAATGATTTTAAAGTAATATAATATTAGTTGTTAAATARTWACAACTATATTTATTTAAAAARTGGTTAATATAGAAAGTAATTAATGACACGTTAAGTTTATAATGAGTATATTGTTATAATGACTTCTAGTCTTGTTTCATTATATGTATTGGAAAGTAATTTTTTATTCAATTGAATAATAAGGAAGTGATTTTCCTTATGAAAATATAAAAATAAGAAAYCATTAATTTAAAAAAATGGAAAATAACATCTATTTATATATCAACCAATTTTTACATAAACTTTTAAGACTTTCCTATATCCAAATTAAACTGAAAAAATAAAATGAACAAAATGAAGTAAAAAACAGTTATCYAAATTAAAAGAAGAAAAGAGAAAACAATTATCCTAATTAATAATAATAATAATCTAATTTTAARGTCATASCCAAACYACACCAAATTGGTGTATAAAACCCCTYGTTTTAACATTGAGACACATTGCTATTACATATAATAAAATCGACRCAGAAAACTGTGACATACCTTGTACACGGCGTCACATTGGCGTGTGCTAACAAGAAAGAGAAAGGATAGCTTACGAAAGGTTCAATTATTGAAAAAAGCTTRCTTTGGACTTTCGTGCAACTGTCAGCACGCATGAGCTTATGTGAAGTCAAGATTTACATGGTGACTATTCTATTCTAGTTGATGGTGCTACTTACAATTTCTTCAAATTTCCCCATGGCAACGGRTGGTAGACACACAGGAGCTACAATTCCTTGGAAGTCTTTMATTAGAGGAACGGAGAAATTTGACCCCSCCGGTGCTACACCTGTTGTAAAACCTCCATACACTGYTTTCCCCCACCCAAAATCAGCCTTGGCATATTCAASTTTGGACAAGTCAGTAATAATATAAGAGCCACCGATTGCAAAGTGTGGGCGCCCTTTCACTTCCATCAGATCGATCGCAGATCGCACGTATTTTTCGTCGATCCTTCTCTTGGCTTCGTTGATTAAATTACCATGTCACGAAAGTCTACAATAAAAATAAGAGAATTACCATGTCACGAAAGCATCTAGAGTATTTTGGCTCTCTCTCCATTAATTTATGGACGAATACCTGAACACGTGGACTCTCTTCCTCATAAGCCGACAAACGAGTCTTGATACCGTCCTGTCCTCTCTTCTTCCACGTATGATATTAAACGGTGTACGATGAAAAGTCTTGTTTATGGAAATCAATAACCATGCTACTAAGGAGCCTTAAATGTTACATGGGAGGGATCATAATCCAACATGCTAAGCAGCATTTTGAATGCTGTGGTAGGTGGATTATAGAATGTATTGTTTGAATTGTTTTCAGATTTGATGGTCTATAATCTACTTATAGCAGCATCCAATGTTGTGTAGTTCAAATCTTAAGGTTTATAAATCATATGCAGCAGTATTAACTGTTGCTTGCTATCATGTACGTGAAGTATATATTATCCCATGCAGTATTTAAAGGTGCCTAGCAAGGTATTGGTCACCCTTGTTTCTAAATTAAAAGAGAAATATGTTAGTGACACCACTATTGTTAAGGCTAGTGCAGTTTTAGTAGCTTGGTCAATCATTCACAACCACATTTGATATTATAGTTAGCACATTTAGAAGGCTTAGTTTAAAAGTTCCTATCAATTTTTAGGGCCAAAAGTTGTTGGAACTCTAAATTTGAGTGATTAATTCTATATAATCCCTTGAAGGTGCTGAATTCATTTATGCATTAAAAAATGCAATTTAAACAATAGAAAATGGTGATTTCATCAAGATCTGGATTCGGGTGAAAACATCTAAAAAGTCTAATGTTTAGACAATGTCATTCCTAATGTATTTTTTCTATATTATGTATTAAATAAAATATGTCTATCTATATATAGGTATATTTTAATATTATTAATTTGGTTGTTGTTAGTAACTATACTCGTAGGAAGAGTATGAGTATAGTACTCTAGGGGTTTACTAGTTTCTTGGGATCCTCTTATCTTTGATCTTGTTCCCTATCTTACGGTTGGTGGCATCTTATTAACAGGTACAAGCATAAGGGACAACAGGGAACTTGCTTTCATGAATGTCTATGGACCGTGCATGGAGCGCATTAAATTCTAGAAAAAAATTGCGGATAGCGGATTATTAGATATTAAGAATCTAATTTTAGCAGGTGACCTCAATTTTGTCTGTGATCCGGAGGAAGTTTGGGGGGGTACTCCCAAACAAGCTATATTTGATGACTTTCACAAGGACCTGTTTGGGGATAAAAAGTCGATTGATGTGAAACCTACAAAGCTGGTTCTGACGTGGAGAAATGGTAGGTCAAGGGAACAAGCTGTGGCAAGAAGGCTTGACAGGTGTTTAGTTGCCGAAGATTTGTTACTAAAGGTGGGGATTTACCGTTCCTGGGTTGAATACCCATTCATCTCATATCATGCTCCAGTTCTTTTACAGTTGGATGCTCCTCCGACTCATATTGCTTCTCCCTTCAAATTTAATGCTCACTGTCTATTGGATCTGGAATTTGAACATTTGGTTCTTTCAACTTGGAACAATCCAATTTATTTGACTGAATCAGGGTTCAAGAATCACCTCATGTGGAAATTAATGAATTTAAAAGAAAAAACTAAGCACTGGTATCGACAAAAACAGGAAAAGAACTTGGTCAAACTCAAAGATTTAGAAGAAGGCATTAAATTATCCATTTCGATACTAAATGCAGATACTACAAACTTGGAGGAAGGGAGGATTTTGCGACAAAAAGAATTGGATAGAAATGTGATCCTTAGAGGTATCGAATAATCTTGGAGATTACGCAACATGGCGATTTGGCTGGCGAGTGGGTACAATAATATAAAAAAATTTCAGAACTTCGCTAATTTCAATCGTGTGAGAAAGCACATTTGGGAATTTCGGATATTGAAGGGTCGATTTTCACAGAGTCGGCAGCTATTAAAAAGGCATCCTTTGATCACTTTAATAATTGTTTCAAGAATCAAGAGACTCCAAATATGGATGAGAAAGTCAAAATTGCAAGTATGTTCCCAAAAATCTTCAAGGAGGAGGACTCAAACAGACTTACTCAACCAGTATCATTGGCAAAATTAAAATCAGTTCTCTTCAAGATCAAAAAATCCAAGAGCCCTGGCGCGGATGGATGGTCAACTGAATTCTTCACTTTTTTCTTTGATATAGTGGGACAGGGCCTTCTTAATATGGTGGAAGAAACAAGAAGACTGGAATCGGTGGGGGGCAGCATAAATTCAACTTTCATAGATTTGATCCTGAAGACTCAAAAGCCCAAAACCTTTGATTATTTCCGACCGATTTCTTTATGCAATTTATGTTGTAAATTAATATCCAAAATCATTTCTAATCAGATTAAACCCTTTCTATCTTGTGCACTTTCCGAAGAACAGTTTGGCTTTCTCCATGGAAGGAGAATTCAAGAAGTTATCGGCTCAGTACATGAAAGCTTACACAGCATCAAAAAAAAAAAATTAAGGGCACTAGTTCTTAAATTGGACTTGAAAAAGGCTTATGACTGTGTCGATTGGTATTTTTTAAGACTCATTCTAATATTTACTGGTTGCGACTCTCAACTGACAAATTGGATAATGGCTTGTGTTTCATCTTCTACATTAGCTATTTTTATTAACGGAGAAGCGACGTGATTCTTTAAAAATGGTAGGGGGCTGCGACAAGGTTGTCCTTTGTCGCCACTACTATTTATCCTCGTAATGGAAGGACTTGTTGTACTGCTGAAATCTGCTCAGGGAGATGGTAAAGTCACAGGTATTAAAGTCTCCAGTCTTTTTAAGATTCTGCATGTTCTTTTTGTTGATGATATTATTATTATGACAAAGGGTTGACTCAAAGGAGTGGCGGGAGATAGACAAAATAATTTCATCCTTCTGCTTAGCATCTGGACTAATGGTAAATCAGTTCAAATCTACAATTCTACATCCAGGTTTTTCAAGTAATGATCTTACCCGCTTCAAAGATCTCCTCCCCTGTGCTTTTATGGATTTTTCTTAAGGGTTTAAGTACCCGGGCTATCATTTAAAGACCGGAACTTTTAGAGTCAAAGACTGGGACTGGCTCCTCACAAAAGTTTTGAAGAGGATAGAGGTATGATGCAATAGATGGCTTTCACTCGGGGGTAGATATACACTGGTAAAATCTGTATTAGAAGGACAACCAGTGTACTGGATGTCACAGGAGGCCATTCTGCGTGTTGTTTTGAATCAAATTCGAAAAATAATTTTCAAGTTTTTATGGAATGGTAGCATAGACTCACAAAAAATCCATTTATGTAGATGGGAACTACTTTCTAAACCCAAAAAAGTCGGAGGGTGGGGGATCAAAAACTTGACATTCTTCAATACGACTCTCAATGCAAATACACTATGGAGGATCTTGACTCTGCAGGGGATCTGACACAAGCTTATTAGGGATAAGTACATGAGAAAGTTGATGGTTATTGAATGGATAAGGTTGTCTAACCATAAAGCAAATGCTGCATCGAGGATGTGGAACAGTATGGTACAGTCATTTTATGTTATTCTCCATTGGTTGAGTTGGTCACCTGGGACAGGAACCAACATTATACCGAGAAAAGATCATATTCTTGGTCTAGGACAGAAAGCTATCTTAACAGACCATTTGAGATTCCTAGCCATAAAAGGGATTGTTTCCTTGGCATTGGCTTTAGTCTTTCAAGACCAGATAACCCACTCGGAAAAGTGGATTAGTGCAAAGGATTTGGGAATATATGGGGATTTAGAAATGGAATGGGAACAATATTGCAGAGATCTAAATGAGGAAGGGGTGTCACTAAGAGAGAAAGAGGACACACTCATCTGGGAAGGAGGGGATTCTACAGGGAGAATGTCAGTTAAAAATATATATTCAGCACTTATTTCTATCTATGAGTGGCCTCAGATGAAGAGATGGAAATTTAAGTTATGGAAATGGGAGATCCAATTGAAGAAAAAACTATTTATTTGGCTGGCTTCAAAAAATAAAATACTAACTTGGCAATTTTTACAGGGCAAAGGATGGCAGGGACCTGGGTGGTGTTCATTATGAAAGTCTAAAATTGAGGATGTTGATCACTTATTTGTGCATTGTCGATTTATACAGACTGTCTGGGAAATCTTAGCTATTCGACTAAACAGGAAATTTCGTTGGAATGGAAGGACTCTGTGTCATTGCTTTGAGACATGGATGAGAGACAAAGAATGTTCAAGTATACTGGCGACACATATTTGTTACAATATATGGCAAGAAAGGAATCAAGTGATATTCGAAGGGAAAAGTCCCAGTTGGATGGCAGTCTTTATTAAAACACTGAGGAATTATTGCCCCGGTAATAGCCCAAAATTAAAAATTGATATGAAATTGAGCCCACTAATTCAGGATTCAGATCATATAATTGCCTTCTTCGATGGGGCATCAGTATTAAAAGGACAGAAGTGTGGGGCTAGGGGAATATGTAAGTTTTCCTCTCAAAAATTGTGTAGATGGTTCCTAAATGGAGGTAGTGGCACAAATTCAAAACCTGAGTTGTTGGGGGCCTAGGGGACTTTAACCAGGGAAAAAATGTGGAATATTACTAAACTAAAAGTCTTTGGAGATTCAAAGGGTATTATTGACTGGCTCAACAATGGATGCACTTTAAATGCCATCCATTTAGAAGGGTGGAAATACAAAACCAAAGAATTATCCTCACAGTGTCAAGAAATCAGCTTCATTCATATTTTCAAAGATTTCAACAAGAAAGCAGACCTACTATCAAAACAAGCATTACTCGGGTTTCCTGGAAGATTGACATACTACTTTATTGTCAATGGAAAGGCAGAGGCACCGAATCATTTAAATCTCTTCTAATGATGATTTTAGCGATGGTCAGGCTTTTTTGCATGGGTTACATTTTGGGGTTTTTTGTATTGTTTTGTTTAAAGGAGTTTTGAATTTCTGAACTATTTCTCCTTCTGAAAGGTTGAGAATTAATCGTATGGTATAAAAATCTATTATGTAAGGGGATTAATCATCCATGCCTGGATTGAAGTAGGACAAATATTTTGAAGAGAATTTCCACTTTTTGAAAAGTACAACAATACTTAGATTGTAGTAGTGGCTGGCTAGCTATGTACTGAGCTTTTGTGGGACTTGCAATAGACCATCTGACATGGTTTTGATGATGTAAAGGAAATTATAATCTTAATATAATTTCTAGAAAATTTTCTTTGGGAACTATACTCGTAGGAATATGTAAAGTTATTCTTACATGATTCATTAATATTGAAAGATTATAAAAAATTTACTAGAATTATTAAAAAATTATTAATAATTATTAAATATTATTTTATTATATTCAATAATTATTAATATTTTGATGTGTTATGTGGTTCTCAAATAATTTTTAGACATTAATATTAACATAAAGTATATTAAATTATATATTAATTGAAGTATAATGAAGTAATATTTAGCAATAATATATATTAGTATATTTTAAAAATGATTATATTTAACAAGGGTTGCATGGCAGCTTAGTCCTTGCCAAGTAAATTGGGAAATAGAGTGTACCTAGATGGGATCATTGAACTAGTTAGAGTGTCCCAACAATTGTCAATTTACTATAAAACCATTGTCAAATTTTTATAATTATTATTTGTCTTTATTAAAGAAAAATTCAAAATCATTATTAAAAGGGAAATATATATATATATATATATATATATATATATATATATATATATATATATATATATGTTGTCTATATCATTTTGTTTTTCATCTTTAACTATATTTTTACTAATTTATTTTTAAAAAGAAATTCAAAATTACTATTAAAAAGAAATTACACATATGTCATCATACATAATTATATGTATATCATTTTGTATTAATCTAGTAGGAGTACACTTTGTATTAATGATAAGAGAAAAGCATAAATGAAATAATAATGAAATAAATGGATAGTAATAATGAGAGAACACATGGCATTTTTATTTTGTTTTCTTAATTTTTGATATAAAAGGTACTAGGTACTTATAACCAAGTTTATTGAAATGCAATAATAATGAAATAAATGGATAGTAATGATGAGAGAACACATGGCATTTTTACATTTTTTCTTAATTTTTTTATATAAAAGGTACTATGTACTTATAACCAAGTTTATTGATTATGTAATTAATTTCAAATATTGAAATATGTGAAGGTAGCAATAAGACTTGGAATATATCAACCAATCAGAAATGAGAAAAACAAAGATTTTATTATATCAAAAAATATATATTTGTTTTATTAAGTTAAACATTACACGACATACATAAATTTAAAATGCAAGGCAAATTAATGTCAAATCAATAACAAACTCATTGCTATATTCCCTTGGCGGGGACTAATAATATGTTTAATATGATATCTGTCATATCTTCATAGTGTGTCTTGCAATTGTGCACCTTGTGAGGGAGTGCATCACTACGACGTTTCTCACTTCGTTGCTTGGTAACACCAATGATATTTTTTTTGGACTATGCCTCTTCACCTAGAGCATACCCATACTCTATTCTAGGCTACTGGTGATTCACACTCCTACTCTAGTGAAACTCGTGTATACTTAGAAATTTATTAACAACTTTAACTCTTAGTCACATACATTAATGAACATGAGATTCCAAGAGAACAAAAATGAAACAGACAAGAAAAACATAGATATAGTGTGGACGACACATACCATACCTAACACATGACTAAGTCTTTGTTATTGCGAAAACATTACAATATAAGCACTATCAGCTCAATTTACAACTTCGACAGAGTCACATGACTCGTCTCACCTCACCAAGACACTCATACACAAATTCCTCACACCAAGAATCTTTGTTGAAATCGTCTCCACAGCCTCCTGCGGTGCACCTCAAATGTTCACTCAACCACAAACTTATTTCTCTTTGTTTCCGCAGAATTCACATATTTTGGTTCTGCCTCACACATGCCTCCAACAGAGTTGCATTTATAGACTTCCCCAAAACCAGCACAAGAGAATCTAGCCCAAATTTGTCCACTGAATCCACCTCAAGGTAGCACAATCCCTCCCAAGTGGAGCGAATTGGCTCATTGAGGGAACTCTCCCTCTTTTTTTGCCTTAGAACCACATAACTCTCTTGCTCTCCTTGTCTTCCAAATCTTCCTTCCTTGGTTATGCATCCTTGTTCTTTTATGGGGACTCTAAAGTTCACCATTTTGAACCATCATGTCCTTTGGGGGTGTCTCTCCCCTTCACGACCCCATGTGTCCAAATGAATCATCGCACCCCTCTACAGACCTAATTGCCCAAATGAACACATGCACTTGTCAACCATCATGTCTTGTGGGACTAACATGCCCAACCTTGGTGCACCCATGATGTTGACATTCCCCATTCTCTTGGTTGACCTATACTTTGGAAATCCCATTAGCATGTTCACATGTCCAAGGCCTCCACTTTCCCAACTTGGGTTTCAAAGAAACCCCAATTTCGGTCTCCTTGATGACTTGGGCGAGGGTCTCCACGCCCATCTAATAAAAGAACTTACATCCTCCCTCACCTCAAGTCCTTATTGTCCCCAACAACATCCACAAAACCTACGATCCCTAAGTTTCCATGATCCAGGTGGATATCGATGGCCACCCACCTTCTCCAACTGGCCCAAAACATGTTTCTGGCAATTTTGGCAATTTACTATTTTTAGCAGGTTTTAACTTCCGGGGCCATTTTGAGGGTCCAAATGAAGGTTTTTCGAGATATAGGTTCTCAATGATATCCAAAGGCATGATTGAACCCCCAAAATGAATCTCCTCGATGATACCTTTCCAACGAGCTATCACTCACCTAAAACAGAGATCGTATGCAAAAGTTACGACCCCGGGAAGTTGATGTACTCACTTACCCAAACGGGGCCCACATGACTTTTGGCGCTTTGTCTCCTAGGGTTAGGTTTTTGGGTGTCCAGGACTTTTTGCATTCTTGTTTATTGTAAAAGGGCCTTCAAAGCCTCATTGTAATTATCTTCTTGCGAATGTGAGTAGCCGTCACATCTCTTCTCAGAGATAAGTTGCCACCATTCTAGCGAGTCTTTCACTCTGTATTTTTACAGTCTCTGTACATTTATCCGATTAATAGAAATCATGTATTACTGTACATATGTGTTTATGGTTGCGTCTCTGATACATTTATGTTATATTATTGAATATCTGCAATATCTCTGTACATTTCTTTATTATATCTCCGCTCTCATTTTATGCCGAAAATAATCTGGATCAGTGGTATCAGAGCAGGCTGCTCTTGATTGTTTTTTCAGTGCATGTCCCCGACGAGGTCTGAGTATAGCAAGTTGGGTCTCGAGCTTGTCTCTCTTGAAGACAATTTCTCTCGCACACCCAAGAAACCCTCAATGGAAAAAGAAAAGAAAATCGACGGAGCAGACGATCCTATCAATCTCTTGCTTGAGCAAGCTCTCACGCGACAAAGGGACGAAATGATGGGGAATTTTTCCCACATCCTTAAACGCTTGCCGATAGCATCAGGTGCATATTCATCAAGCGACCACTTTGGAGGCACCTCGCCTTTCAAGGTACAAGTTAATTTTGATATTCCTGTATTTGAAGGACAGATAGATGCAGAAGCCCTAGAAAAATGGTTAACTCTGCTAGAA
>ML779444.1:1862481-1900024 GCA_009831015.1 Picea engelmannii
TCATTGTAATCATCTTCTTGCGAATGCGAGTAGACGTCACATCTCTTCTCAGAGATAAGCTGCCACCATTCTAGCGAGTCTTTCACTCTGTATTTTTACAGTCTCTATACATTTCTCTGATTAATAGAAATCATGTATTACTGTACATCTGTGTTTATGGTTGCGTCTCTGATACATTTCTGTTATATTATTGAATATCTGCAATATCTCTGTACATTTCTTTATTATATCTCCGCTCTCATTTCGTGCCGAAAATAATCCGGATCATTCCACCTAAAATCATGTCTTCGCTGCAACTAAGACTGTTGGAAAAACCAAGTTTTGTGCCAACCAAAAACCCCAAATTATGTCAAAGTGGAAACCCCAAGTTTTGTTGCGAAGTAGAAACCCCATGTTTCAACAAAACAAACTATTCTTCACCCATCTTCGCACAATTTGTTTCATGAATCAATGAGGTCCCTTCATCCAACTCCAAGGATGAAAGTCACCGACCATCCTCTACTGCATTAGATTACTGTGATGTTGTTTCCTTCTTGTTATTTGGTTTCATTGTTGTTGTCACTACCTCATACAAGTGATTGTTGCACACTTCACTTCAAAATTTCTCCTAAGTGTTGAACTCTTGTGACGTTACTGTTGCACCCATACTTCAAACACCTCTTCCATGTCTCTAAACACTGAATTCACTCATGCCTTGGACTAATTGGGTAGCTATTCCAACCGTCACAGCCAACACATAAGTGTTGCGACATCAAGCATCGATGTCTCATTACACATCTCCTGGGTTTAGTTGGTCAAGAGGTCAACCCTCATCTGGATACAGTCGGTCGGACAATCGACTAGCATGCCATACCAGTTGTTTAGGTAGTCTACCAACAGTCGAATAGAGTCAAGTGGTGGATTGACCAGCCTAGTAATCGATTATGAGTTGGACAGATAGTTGGTCGGGTCGATTCCTTTCGATCCGACTTGACAAAGAGGATTTTATGGAGTCAACTCTAACTGTCGATGGTTATATGTGGACAAGATATTCCATATTCTATGAGAGTTGGTTAGATCTTGAGACTATAAAAGAGGACCCTTTGGGTCATTATCAATATGATGAACGTGAATTGATATTGCACAATAGATCATGTAGATCAATATGTGCAATATGCATTGTGATGTTATGATCATTGTATGTTGTGATTAAGTGTTGTAACGGTGTCTTTAGATGCCACCTATGTTCTTCGAAAATATTCTCTATTTCGATTATATGTAGTAATGTGTTCTTTGTTTCATATCATGTTCCACATTGTTCCCCAACATGGTATCAGAGTTGATGGTTTGAACCTCGATATGTTATTTACAAAACTTGTTGACTCAAATATGTTGCATGATCGACTCTGGGCCAGTGGTTTATCGATTGGAACTTATTGACACAGATCAGTGTGTTTAGATATCAAAGATGGATTCGAAAATTGATCTGATTATTTTGAACGGATCAAATTATGCAGTATGGGCTCTAGATATGGAAATTGTTTGCACCCAAAGTTTTGGGTTCAGTTTTGCGTGCTTGCACAAATGAAGTTGTTTGCGCTCATTCCACAATTTTGTGCATGCCTAATGAAATGGGTGAGGAATGACATAGAGTGCATGTTGGACCAAGTTTTTTCATTTATGCACCAAGATTAAAATCTACCAAGTGCGCACTAGTCTGAGTTTTGTAAGTTGGGTTGGAAATCAAGAACATGCTTGCAAGAATCAAGGAAGGAATCATCGAGAAATCTCCCCAAATGATTATTTGTAGTAGCATACAAAGGCGTGGGATGACCAAAGAGAAAATCGGCCAGGAATTTAATATTTACCTTGATGCTAGAATTCTATGTGGAGTGTTGGTAGACACCAAAAGTGTGTGAGACAATTTTATCAAACAACAAAATGGAGCAGAGAAAAAAGAGGCAACGCTCCCCAATAGAGAGAGATATAAAAGGAGGCTCTAACATCAGAAATAGAGCTAGATACTTAGATATTTTTTGAGTTGGCTTAGCTATCAATACCAAGATCACTGTGAGATTGTTGTATTTTTGTAATGCTTTGAATATAGTTCCCAGTCTATTCTATGTATCAGTTTTGAGCAAAGGCGCATTGTGCAACATGTTGTAATTTTGAGGTTTTATATAGAAAAGATATGAATTTCTATGGTTGTCATATGTGTCTATCTTGCGCAATGTATATATTTGTTATGATGGAATTCTTCTAATAATTTTTATAACCTTAAAATGATCCATACATGCATACCTAGCATCAAGCCCTCTTACTTGTTGTTTTTTCCAAGTCATCACTGAGTAGCTCTTCTTAAAACATTATTTTGAAGATGTACATGCCCTTCACCACTACTGCCCGTGTACATACACGTGCTGCACCACTATAGCCCACGGACGTACATTAGCTACATCACTACAGCCCGCGTATACTCCCAAAAGTTGCAAAAGTTAAAAAGTTGCAAGGAATTCGTTGAGATTACGGGCTATTGGGTAGTTTCCCAACTATCCCACCGCCTATAGCCAGTCACCCAACTAAATAACCATCCTTTTGACATATAAAGAGGGTGTTGGGGTCTCATTCCAAAGCCAAGCATAAGAATAGTGAAACTCTGCCCATTTCACATCCCCTCCTTGCCCCAAATAATTGCAACCACCTTGTGAGATTTTCATCAGAATTTCTCATTTTTGCCTTTTTCCTCCATCATAAGCCTATTCCATTCCCTAGAGAGAGTTTGAGAGGAGAAATATATGTGGAAGCATAGTTGAAGCTTGGTGAAGAGGAGCCCGGACCGGGTTCGTGGAGTAGTCGTCGATTCTGTTGTAAGTAAACATTGTGATATCAATAAAAGAAATACTTTTTCTGTCCTGAAATACGATGTGTCAAATGTTTGTATTAGATTTATGCTTTATTCTAACATCTAACCCATGATTTATATATGATATGCATGTTTGTAGTTTCCTATTTATCTGTTTGTGAATGTAGGTTAGCCTTGGGAGCAGGCTTGCAGTCAGCGGAGCTATTGAATGCGAGAGGATCGACACCGGATGCAGAGTAAAAGGTAATGTTACTTGATCTTTTCACTTTGTCTTTCATATATGAATTTGGGTTATGTTCAGGGTAGTTAGAAAAGTAGGAGACCTTTAGACAGTTAAATCTGTCTACATGTTGAACCCTAGTGTAGTCCATAGGGGGGTTTTCCTGCTATAGCAGAATTGGCGACCATACTAGGGATCTAGGGTTTTAGGGGATTTTATGGGTGTTTGATTGGTTTTTACCTTTTGAGTTTCTTTCTGAGTCTGTTGAGTCTTTAAGGGATTCTGGTCACATGTTGGTGCCATACCATTTCTCCTTGCCCTGTCAGTCTACATATTTGTCTTCTTTTTGAGGAGTTACAGAGGTGTACGCGGCCTGTAGTGGGTCTGCACGAGTACATATGTGCCCTTCTTTTAGACAACCCGCGTGCATACACAGGCTACTGAAGTGTCAGTTGTGTGTTTGTGTCAAGAAATTTTTCTTTAAGAAGAGGCAGTCAACTTCTTCCCTGATTGAAGTCTGACTTCTCATGGTTTCTTGATTAAGTACAGTGTATCTATTTTTACAGTCGAAGCATGGGTTTGATGTTAGTTTGGTTATATTTTCAAAGATTTCTTCTGTTCAGTTTGAAAGGGGTTTAGGCAAGTCTTCGAGTCTTTTTTATCAGCCTGTTAGGTGCCTTCAATGACTCCCTGTGATCCCAGCGGGCCAGAGGTCAGTTCTCACTCTTGTCTTGTTTTTCACTTTTTCCCCTTTCACTTGCTTTAAAGAAAAAGAAAAAGAATTTATTTCAAGTTTCTTGTTTGAAGCATAAAAAAAACAATAGAAAAAGTTTTCATTTCTTAGTTTGGTTAAGTAGTTGGGTTGATTATTTTGCTTGTTAGGAAAAATAGTTCTTTTCTTTAAGTTCTTTACTGATGCTTAGAACATTAAGTAGCTCATAGTCAAGAGAAATTTCGTTTTAGGTTTTTCTTTAAAAGATATTAGAAAAAGTAGTTATGAAAAGTTGGTTAAAGAGTTAGTTGCAAATTATTTTTATTTGTCAAATAGAAGTAATTTTTCTTTCAGTTCATTTATTTCTCCTTCATATCTCAAAACACACTATTAGTTTCATTACCGTTTCCTTGACTTAAGACAAACCACTTAAAATTAATGCTAATTTAAAGTCAACTAGACTTTATGTTTGTAGGGTCAATCAATTAGTCTAGGCTTGATACCCTGCTCATTGCGGTCCACCCGAATATCGATTGTACCCGCTTGGTGATTTTTCGTGAGCTGGAAACCTAGTTTCCTTTACTCTAGATACTTACACAGGTGACTGCACGAGTATACCAAGGTACCTAGGGAAGACGTCAGGCCACACTTTGCAGAGTATACCCAGAGGGTGCTTCCGTATTCAAGTTGCACTTGAACCAGTAAGTTTTTCTAGTGTTGGCTGGCATAACTGTTCTTCCAACTAGTTAGTGATTTGCTTGCTTTATCTCATAGGAATTTTTCTAGTGTGTGCTAGTTTTTAACATTAGTAAAAGCCTTACAGTGTCACTGATTTTTTCACAAAGTGGAAGATCAGGAGCTCCGTCAGTCAAGAAGGCTTCAGGGCCTGTCGTCGGTTACATTAGAGCCACCACCACCGTTACGATGAAGAATTGACCAGAAAGGGTCATTTGAGGTGATCGGGCCACATGAAACTGTTCTCGAGCCATCCCTGCGAGGATAACACTCTAATCCGGAGGAACGGACTATTTCTGACCTTAGAGCAGAATCTCTCGGGAATTATAACCCTCTGATCACTAACGTGTCGGCACCACTTTTGATACAGCTTACCCCTCCAAGGGTAACACATCAGGAGCGTCAAATAGTCCTACAAGCAGCGATGGAAGTAAATGTTGCTACTTCGTCAGGGAGTCCTCACACTCCCTTAATGGATGCCACCACTGGGGGCATTCCTCCTCCTAACACACCTTCATCTTTCTGGAACACAATGGTCTCGACTGCCTCTACTTCGGGAAGCGGTCTGATTCCATCTATGGCGATGATCACTGCTCCGTTCATCCAGAGTGTGACAGGCCCTCCGTTTTCATACGGGATAACCGAATTTGATACAAACTATATCCTCACCTACTCCACCCTACAAACCATGGGTCTAGGGGTAGGGAGCTCAAATTCTCCTTTGCAAGGGTCCATGGGGGGAACCTTAGCCCCCTATAATGCTTTCCCTTACGGCGGGGTTCATATACCTCCTTTGTCCCCCTCGCTCAGCGGTTCTCTCCGGTAACCCGTCAAGATGAACATGAACTACAACTTGTTTGGAACAGGAAATCTAGGAACTTCTTCCTACACCACGCCAGTGGGTTCAATGTCATTCTCTTTGGTCAACGCCTTTGGACAAAACGCTTTCTCATTAGTTGTCGTCTCGACCGGGGGCAACCCTGGTTTTGGACAACAAAATCTTGTGCAGGGTGTTATTCCTACACAGGGGGCAAACACAGGAGTCTTCTCCTCACAGGGACTCTGGAATCCATGGAAGGGATTAGTTCCCTCGTCGGGGATTCTGACTGGAGGCAACCCCTTCCATGGTCAATGGAACCCCAGGCAAGGCTCAATACCTATGCATGTCGGATCGTCAGGGGGTAACCCTTTCCAAAATATTTGGAACACAATGTAGGGAGAAATCCCTGCCCAACCCTCAACATCCATTTATGGGAATCATATGATGATGTCCCAACAAACGCAGTATCCGTCCGCTGGCCAAGACCATGGTATTTACCAAAACCCTAGTCAACAACCCAACTTTTCCTGGCAGCCTGGTGCCAGTCAAACTCTAGGCTCCTTTCTTCATGTACATAGTCAACAACCCAAACTACCATTTCTAGCGACGTTACATTTTCCAGACTTGTCAAGGTTGTTAAATGGCCCAATCTATCATGATCTGCATTGGCCTCCCATGCCAACTAAGTTTCCCTCGGACATTCTGAAGTTCGAAGGTAAACCTAACAAAGATCCAGGTGATCACATTACCACTTTTCACCTATGGTTCTCATCGAACTCTTTGCGAGACGACTCCGTACATTTTTGTCTATTTCAATGCACTCTTATCGGGAGTGCTACGAAATGGTACATCGAGCTCGATCGCTCAAGATGCTCTTACTTTAGCGATTTGGCGATGGTTTTTCTAAACCGTTTCCAACTACCTATGAGGTATGATGTCAGAATTGAATTGTTGGCCAAATTTGAGCAAACAAAGGTTGATCATATCTCGGATCACATACGAGAATGGCTGCATCGGAAGAGTTTGATAAAAGTATCAATTCCACCGGCTTTCCTGCTGGAGTGGTTCCTTAAATATTTGGTATCTCAGCTATCCAAGGACGTTGCAACTTTGGGAGTGTTTTTCAAGGAAGAGGTGATAATGAGAGCTCAACAGCTTGAATTGATATACTCTTAGTCTGTTTTACTCTATGAGGTTCTACCAGATGCACCACGGTCTATCCTTGACAAGGCCAGACAAAAGTATATACCACATGCCAATGGCATAGTTGGTTCAGCACAAGCAAATCCCACGGATCAACTGTCAAATCAATTGCAACAATTGTCGATACAGCAGACAACGGCCAGCCAGACCACTGGTTCGGCTACTCCCCCTACTTAAACGTCGAATGTACACAGTGTGTAGTCGACGAACCCGATGACCAACCAACATCCTGACTGAAAGAAAAAATAGCAAAACAATAAGGGTAAGGGGGATAGGAAATCCACCAACAATGTTGGTGGGGGAAACACAGAGAAAATAAAGTCAAAGTATTCATGTAACCTTTACATGGAAGACCACCCGACTCACCTGTTCCCTTGGCTTGCGGAGGCCTAGAAATTATTGGCGCAGCAATAGCTTGTTGTGTTAACAAACCCATTTCCTCATGGGCAGAATTTGACTCAAGCCTCTACGAGTGTGGATGGGGGAAGTAAGGAACCCCCTCCATATTCTAGTAATCCCTCGGCCTCGAACGTTTATATGTTGAAAGGTGATGCTTTCATAGCAACTAGGGCACACGAATACGGAATGCCAGAAACTACTAAGAAGGGTAAAGAAGTTGTAAACGCATATGTTCCTCTCCAGATTGAGAAGACAATGGGTGAAACAATGAAATGCATCCTGAAAGGGGCGTTCAAGAAATATTCTCACAATCCAAATGTGAGGGCCACCCAGAACTACTCTGTGGTGGAGGATTTTCCACAAACCCCTTGCGCGATGTCTGCTTTAGAGGTCCTCTAGAGCTTCCCTTCACAGAGAAAGGCTATGTTAGATGCCTTAGGATTTGTTGAGACTTGTAATCCAGGAACAATCATGCTTGATACGACCGACTTAAAACCTCGTCGCCCATACCATGTTATGTTTCACATAGTAGTGTCTTACACCACAAAAAATTTTACCCAGGATATTTTCCGCATAGTGGTTGATGAGGGTGCCTTGACATGTGTGATGTCATTGGCGTGTTAGAAGGCCATTGGCCAACCCATTTTTTCTCTGTCACCTACTCTACTTCTTTCAATGGTCGTTCTTTCATACCACATGGTATCATCCCTTCTTTCCCCATGCAGTGAGGAGGGAAGACCATGTGCGTCAAAGTTGAAGTGGTCGATGCAACTCTCGACTACAACCTCCTGTTAGGAAGGAGTTGGACCTATGATATGCATGCAGTGGTTGCCACAATTTTTCGGGTCTTGTTGTTTCCACATGAGGGTCAGATCGTATCCATTGATCAGTTGTCCTTCTCTCATTCTGAACCTTCATCAAGGACATCCACGGTCCCGATGATTGATAACCCTCAACTTGACGTCGTCAACATATGGGCTGGTTTGTGCCCACATTTGATGGGTACCTTCGATTACCCGCCTCCGTCTGGTGATGTCAAGCTCATATCAACTGTCCCTGACCAGCCTAGGGTTGATATTTTTCAAGTGTCGTCGTTCCGTACGACTTACTTTAACGATCTGTAGACTCTTCCTTCCCCATCGACCATGATGGAAGGGATAGGGCATCCTAGCATGGCCATTCCCTTATTCGTGGCAGAAGTTGCATACTCTATTTTCCAGCAAGCTTCAGCCGACCCTGATCCGACTCCACACAAGAGTTAGATCCAATTCTCGAGCCTATGTGAGCTCAAGGTTCCCTCGCAACTGCTGATTCTTTAGAATTGGTTTTTCCCTCTGATGAAGAGATTATAGAGGCATTGAATGGTCTGGACAGACCCTGGGATGATATGCATCGCAGATCTTATTTTCTCCCGAAATTAATAAGAATAGAGGCAGGTGAATTTGTGTTGACTATGACTGGAGATAGGTCTTGTCCTATTAATCCTATGGCTACATACGCAGTTTATACCGAGGGTAATATGGAAACTATCACTGAAACGATACTTATTGACATATCCAGAATCCCTGGCGTTGTGGAGAATGTCTTCGTCGGAGCAGATTTCTCTCCCGAAGAGATTCGAATCTATACATATTTAGTTAAGGAATTCTGCGACGTTTTTTCCTGGTCTTATGAGGAAATTCCAGGCATCGATCCAAGAATCGTCGAACATGAGATAACAATGTATCCTGACGCCAATCTGGTTGGACAAAATCTTCGTCTGGTGAATCCTCGAAAACCAGCAGCTATTAAGGCTAAAGTAGAGAAACTGCCCAAAGTCAGTTTCATCTACCCCGTTCAGTTGAATAAATGGGTGTGAAATCCTGTTCTGGACAACAAAAAGCAAGGTATGATTCGCATATGTATGGACTTCCATGATTTGAACAAGGCATGTCTAAAGGATAATTTCCCCACCCCATTCATTGACCAGATTGTCGATGAATGTGCAGGCTATGAGGTCTTTTATTTCATGGATCATTTTTTGAGATACAATCAGATACAGATTAAGCCTGAAAACCAGCATAAACAACTTTTATCTATCCATGGGGTACATTTGCTTATCGGAAGATGACTTTTGGCCTAAAGAATGTTGAAGCCACTTTTTAGTGGGCCATGTGTTTTTCTTTCCATGATCTCAAACATATAGTCAAGGCTTATCACGATGATTTAGCATCATGATCTTGTAAGAGAGTTGATCATCCCAGGCACCTCTGACTTATCTTTGAGCGATGTCACTACTATCGGATTCACTTGAATCCCAATAAATGCAGTTTTTGCATGACGTCGGGTCGTCTTTTAGGTTTCATATTTTTGACAATAGGGATCATGTTCGATCCTCTAAAGGTTGAGGTGATAGTTCAATTGCCTCCACCGTGCACAGTCCCTCAGCTTCAAATTTTACAAGGAAAAGCCAATTTTCTTCGGCTTTTTATCGCAAACTATGTCAAGACACTAAAGGGTTCATGCATCTACTGAAAAAGGGAGTCCCTTTCTATTGGGACAAAGCCGCTCAATGCTCGTTCAAAGCATTGAAATTCTCCCTCACGTCTTCCCCTCTGCTCCGACCTCCCAATTATAATAAAGATTTCTTATTGTACTTGGTCATTGCAGAGTCGACCATCGGTATGGTCTTGGTTCAAGAGGATGATCTGCTTGAAGAGAATGTGATTTATTACTTGAGTCGAGGTCTGGTTGGACCAAAACTCAACTAATCCCATGTTGAGAAGCTAGCATTGGCAGCAGTTCATGCTGTCCAATGGTTCTGTCATTATATTTGTCTTCGTAAGACCAACGTCATTGTCATTATGAATCCGTTCCAATATGCGTTGACACGATGTGTAATCGATGGAAATATCAGTAGATGGATTGTTATCCTCCAGGAATTCGACTTGGATTTTTTTTTCATGAAATCCAAAAAGTCTGTGGTCTTTGCGGAACTTATCTCGAAACTCCCAGTTGAATCAGGTGATGTTACGCTCGAAGAATCACCGATTAAAGGAGATCTTTTTTTGATTTCATCTTCAGACCCCTGGTATGGAGATATACTAGTCAATCTCTAGACTTTGAAGTGCCCCATCTCTACTTCTCATGACGAGCGTCGACGTATACACCATTAGGCAAAAAACTATATCATACTCAATGACACTTTGTATTGTTGAGGTGTAGATTGCATCCTTCTCTAGTGCCTCATTCATGAAGAAGTGGAACTCGTTCTTAATGACAGCCACACTAGAGCATGTGGTGGTCATTTTTTTGGGTTGGAAACAACCCAAAATATTCTATGAGCTGATTAATTTTGGCCTATGCTAATCAAGGATTTGTTGAGTCGGTCAAGAAGTGCCACCCGTGTCAGATCTTCTCTCGGAAGATGAGGGCACATCCTGCTCCCATGTTTCTCATCATTGTTGTTGGTCCCTTCACCAAGTGGAGGATTGATTATACTACATGCCACCTGTCTTCAGCCAGGGGGCATCGTTATATCATTGTAGCGGTAGACTACTTCACAAAGTGGGTCGAGGCTATGCCAACATTCAAAAATGATGGCGAAACCGCAACTGTCTTTATTTTTAACTAGATAGTAGCAAGGTTCGACATCCCGAAGGAGATTGTTACTGACCATGGTAGTCACTTTCAGAAAAAAATGATGTTTGAGTTAACATAAAATATTGGGTTGAGGCAAGAGAATTCATCACCCACAAGCGAATGGTCAGGTGGAAGCTGTGAATAAGTCCCTCAAGACTATTTTGCAGCGAACGATCAATTCTACCAAGTCAAATTGGAATTTGATGTTGTACTCGACATTATGGGCCTACCAAACGTCTGTAAATACTACCACCAATTTTTCACCTTTTCAAATCATTTATGGGCTAGAAGCAGTCCTTCCAATAGAGTGCCAGATCCCATCTCTAAAGTTGGAAGTAGAGTTATTGCCACACACTTCACCACTTGAGGATCGCTTATTATATATCAAGCAACTCGATGAGCAACGTCGTGATGCAACCTTGTCTAATGAGGCTCACAAGAAACAATTCAAGTGTCAATATGATCGGTCCATTCATCCTCGTATTTTATCCGAAGGAAACCTTGTCCTAGTATACGACCAAGATAAGGATCCCCTAGGGGCAGGCAAGTTCAAACCCATGTGGTTCGTACCTTTCATAGTGAAGGATGTCTTGAAGAAGGGCTCTTATCGTCTGGTTGATTGTGAGGGAAATGCTTTGGTGGATCCTAGAAATGGGCTCTACCTCAAGAAGTATTACTCGCAAGTTTTATGGACTTGTCATTATTTATGTCATATTTTTCACTATGGAAGATGTCAAGTGAATCAAAGGTGTTCATTGGGTTCGTGGATGGTGCTAGCCGACACACTCGGAGTCTTTCTTTCACAACTTGGGTGATTTTCACGCCTCAAGGCCAGTTGCTATCTTTTGGAGGTATCTGTTTAGGTGACGCCACAAACAATGTTGTTGAATACAGTGCAGTGATAGAGTTTCTTCGTGACACTTTGTCACATAGTATTTCTCACCTCTGGGTCTACTTATATGATCAATTGGTTGTGTCCCAATTAAATGGGGTTTACCGCGTTTATGATCCTACTCTACACCGACGATTCTTTAGGGTATGTCTCTTAGAATGATGCTTTGATTACATTAAGTATATCCATGTTCCTAGGATATTAAATCAAATGTCAGACACTCTAGCTAATCAAGTATTAGATTGGCATATTGCACACACATAAAAAGAAGCACACACAAACACATGTACATACATTGTAAAAATTTGATCCATAAGACATAAAAGATGTAAATACACATATATATATCAAGAGTCTCAAAGTACATAGGTGGGCGTGAATGCCTCAAAAATACATATCTAGTATACATCACGGGGCTTATGCCCTCAAAACTATACAAAAGAGTGCCCTTGGCACATAAATGGTCCATCCTAGCTAAACACAGGGCCTATTGGCCCTTCCATAGTGAACAACAAGATTTTCCAAATGTCGGAAGAGATGGACCTAGGTTTGTGGCACCCCAACTACGTGAGGCTGCATAGATGGCAAGAGATCCTCGATCTCAGCCATGGGCATGACACGAGTGAGCGCGGTGAGGTTCTGATCCACCCATCTCAAAACTCTCTCATCCTCTCCAGCTGGAGGTCCCCCTGCTGTTGTTGTTGTTGGTCCAGTGGCTGCTGTTGGTACTGCCTTTGGTCGAGGACACCGCCTGGTCCTCGAGAAGTTTGTTGGACACATTGGTCCCACATCTGTACATAACAAATACATAGTTTTTAGATACACTAGTACACATAAAAATGATATATATATAAATAAACTAAAAATAAAATAACTTTAAAAACGAACGTACCTATCTCTCCTCACTCCTCTCTAGGAGGTACGGGCAAGTTTGGATCCCTGGAAAAGTTGATCCTAGCATAGGGCTAGTCCTCTATTGCCAGAATCTGTCGTGCCCACTAGTCAAAAAATGTATCGTTGAAGGCCTCTATTGTCCTTCCTCCCCCTTATCGTGGTAGCAATGTCACCCACCTACACACTACTGGGAAGGAGGCCACATGTCGTTGTACTATCTCTCGTGGACTCATGTTGGGTACCCTCTCGAAGAAGAATGAGCATAAAACTATACCAAAACTGAATTTTTTGTTACTTCTCCCAAGACACTCTGTAAGTTGTCTCTTCATGCAGTCAAGCATGGTTGTGCTCCATTCGAACACTTGTGCATTTAAGAACTGCACTGCACAATACACGTGTGCCCGAGAGGCCTGATGTAAGGCCACAGATCCAGTGATCCACCCAATGAGTAAAACTATCACTTTCAGTGATAGGTTGGTGATCTTATGGATTGGAAACTAAGAACCTAGCTTCTCAGTGTAAACCTCGCAATGTAGTCTGATCAGCTTGGCGATGTTGTGGGGCCCGGGGGGAAATGAACACAAGTTGACTAGTTCCCCTCTCCTTGAGAGGCCGGTTAGAAAGTATATGTCCTCAGTCGTTGGAGTCAATGACTGCACCTCAAGCATAAACGCCTCTGCGTCAAGGTGCCAATAATCCACCAAGGCATTCAACATCCTGGGTTGTGCCCTCATGAGTGGACACCGAAAGAAATTCCATAACCCACATTGTTTCAATGCGGCAACAGCAGTAGGGTCCTCTTTGACCAAGATATCAGTGTCTTCATGCTCCCTCTCTCTCCAGTGAACGTACATCCTGTCAAATGACAAGTTCATGGAGGGAGTTAACTCTTGTATTTTCATTTTTCTATGTTATTAAGGGTGTACGCGGGTTTTCCTAGACACAGTCGCGTATGCACGTGGGAAGAATTTTTTCTTCCCATGGGCATACACGAGCTGTCCTTAAACAACCCACGTACACGTAGGGCCACCCTTTTTTAGGAGGGTGCCCCCCAAAAAAAACTAAAATAAAATCACAAATGAAGTATGGAAATGCAAGAGGGGTTAGTTTGTACTTACTTGGTCTAAGCGAAAGTTCGTTTCATCCTCTGAATCTCCCAGAATCAACTCTTTTAGCAAAGGGATATTTTTAGTATTTTGGTTCATTCTCAATTTGTAATGGGGAAAATGAGCTAGCAGCTTCTATTTATAGACTTTTTTGGCCTTTTTTGCCACTTTTTCGAACACTTTTGTCGTTTTTTCTAGCTTGAAAATTATTTAACGTGGTTCTTGAGTTTCTCATTGGATGTTATGATACACTTCACTTTTGGTTTGCAAAACATTTTTGGGAGATGGGTCACTTTTAATGGTCCTTTGGTAAAAGTCATTTTTTCCAAATTTTTGCATTTAAGTTAGGATTCCACCTCTGTTTTCTGCATTTCATTTTCTTTTCCTCTTTTCCATAGGGTCGATCCCATCAAACTGCAACACAATACCGCCATTGTTTCTTTAGAAGTGTCGTGGTAAGGTGGTAGATCCTACCTTTACATGGATGCCCTATGTAGATCCTGGTTGTATTTTGGCATCCATGCCCTCGTTAATGAATTTAGGCTCGGGAGTCCTTGTTAGTCCTATCCTGGTTACGAGATTGAGCCTCATATGTTTGATATGTCATCACTCTTGGCCTCACCCTCAGGACTCCCAGAAAATGAGTCTTATTTTAAGCCCTTTTCAGACTCTCTAAACATGAAAATATTGTTGAGCGATCTTGTTGTCCTTCACACTCGCCAAACTAAAAATTGAAGGCACGTCTATCTCATGGTAGTTTACCCATTTTTCGGTCTGGATGGTCAATTTTACGAACAAAGGTATACTCTAGGAACTTCGGTTCACTAGAAGAGTATTCTCAGGTATAAGTTTAACCCTTTTTTCGAGCCTGAGGGACTAAATTTACGAAAAAGGAAACCCCACGGAGTCCATAGTTAAGCTCTTTTCAGACTCCCTAAAACTGAAAATATCGCCAAGTGACCTTGTTCCTTCACACTCATTAAACTAGTCAAGAAGAACATCCCCTACGGAGTCCATAGTTAAGCTCTTTTCAGACTCCTTAAAATTGAAAAGATCGTCGAGTGACCTTGTTCTTTCACACTCGTTAATTGGTTCAGAAAAACATCTACTGGTATTAGTTTACCCCTTTTTCCAGCCTGTATATTAAGGAGGAAAAAGGTACACCTCAGGAGATGCATCTCGCCGAGAGAGTTCTCCTAAGTAGATTTTATATTTTTTCGGGCTAAGGAGACTAAATCTAGAAAAAGGCTCTGAGTCCATAGTTAATCTCTTTTCAGACTCCTTAAAATTGAAAAGATTGTTGAGTGATCTTGTCTTTGTCATGCTCGTTAAAATGGTTTTGAATAGATGTATTTTCGGTGTTAGTTTACCCCTTTTTCGAACCAACTAGACTACCTTTGAAAAAGGTACCCCAGCGGAGTCTTCTTTTATGATTTTTCAGACTCTCTAAATGTGAAAAAACTACCGAGATTACCTTCTTTGGGATCGTTAAAATTACATTGAAGGGGGTTTTCATTGTGTCGTATTAATTTCATTTTCATTCCTGCGTCTTTAGCCTAATGTCGGCTCCATGTTTCTCTCAATTGAACCTTTGAAGCATGCCTTATATGCAATCCTTGTAGCACTTTGCCTCTGCATCTTGACACATAGACCCATGGAGGAATTTTCCTGTGTCCTTTTCCTGCACATGTCTCCTTGCTCTGAGCATTAGTGTTTTCCTTGTGCTTGGAACTAGTATTCTTGTGACACTCATTCCTCCTTTGTAACGTAGCATTCTTTTATTCTTTTTCAAGCTCTTTAAAAATATTGAAAAACACAAAAAAATTAAAAAAACACCAAAAAGAGGATGGGAAAAGTATTTTCTTTTTATGGCAGCACAATGAGTCGCCCTTGGAAAAAGCACATCCTTTCATTTGTTCATCAAGATTTGGGATCTAATATGATCTTAGGAAGATGTTATCACTACATAGAGTTGTTTCCTCCATTTGGTTATTCTTCCAAACACATGGAGAGTTTGTGTTGCCTCATGCATCGTGAATTTATGTCAATGTCACGTTGCCTGAGCCTGATCAATTGTCGTGATATTGTCCAAGGGAAGTTTTACCCAACCTGAGTCGGCCTTTCTGGAGTTTGTCTCTTGACCTCATGCTCGACCATCCCAAAATACGAATGAAGTCCTTGTTCGAAATCAATGAAGTTCTCTGCCTGATCACCGAGATTCTCTTGTCTATTCTCGGTGAGCCGTCGAACACTCTGGGTAGTGAATTCATATACTCACATTACACTCCTATCTGAGTTTGAATATCTTGAAGTTGTTGCTCGAGCTCTGAAAGCCTCATCTCCATCCATTAGGCATCATTGGCTTCTTGAAGATGGATACTATACATGTATATATTTGATTTTAAGATCTACGTCCGTTGTGTATTTCTCGTGAATACACTTTATATAGTTATATGACATGAATCTGCAGTGTATTTGATGGGCATCCATGATTTATTTCATCCCGAGAATGGGTATGCCCGCCTTAGAGAGACAATTTTTATTTTTGCATATGGCACCTCCCGAAGTCTAGTCCCGAGCTCACTCGCTTTGTACATTGGTGAATATTTGTAATGTATTTTGGCCATCAGATGCTCTTATGACCTCATACATTAGGGGGCATCTATTATAACCCTAAATTTCTCCATACATGCATACCTGGCATCACTACTACATATTGGAAAAATTGCAATGACTACTTGCGAAGAAAGTACTCTTTCGTCACAAAATTCTAAAGAAAAAGTTCAATTTTTCAATTTTGATCTACATCCACCCCATAGTTGTTGCTCTATCAATGGACACAAACTATTGTCGGTGTTGAGACGATATTCAATATGGTGGACTTCTTTCTCAATTTCAACAAAATTGTGTACTCATCGCAAGAGCGATGCCCACTTTTGACCATTATAAAGTTCATCGCACTAGCGACGAATGCACCGTTATAACCGTTCTCGTCTTCACAAAGTGAAAGTGACCTAAATATAACAAATAAATAGGTAATATATATATATATATAGGTCATGTTTGTCACAATTGCGACGACGGTGACCTAAATTGACCTATAAATATTTGATGATTTAAATATGTTGCGACAATCTTTCTATAACAATGATGGTTCCGAAAGGGTATTTTTGTGCGGAAAAATGCCGCAGAATATAGTTAGAGGTGGGGAAAAAAGTAAAGCAGGTGAAAAGGGTGATGGTAGATGTTATTGCCCTTGCCAAAAATGTTGCCTCATACGTCCCGTAATAATTTTAATAACAACAGCTACAAAACATTGTAGGAAATATGGGCACATTGATTGCGGATCAAATGAATATCATCCCATGGTAATTAGCTATATATTCATTATCTTTTTTTATTTTGTCAATTTTATATAAAATTATATATATATATATGTATATATATTGTTTGAATGTTTGTTATAGTATACACTAATTTTTCATGATTGTTTGAATGTTTGTTATAGTATACACTAATTTTGCATGATTGTTTGTAATTATAAAGTTAGAGTTGCCCTCTAACTTTCCGCGGAATATTGCACCAAGTATTAGTAGAAATGATGTACAAGCTAAGGAACATCATGACCAAGCAAATGAGGATCTCATGGAAGAAGATGATGGGACAAATCAATTTAATGATCCCATGGAAGAAGATGATGGGACAAATCAAATGATCCAAGATTTGGTTTTGCAGCTGGATGGACAATGCTGGTATTTATGATGAACCTCTATTAGAAAAGGCAAGTAAATGACTTTATGAAGGATCAAGAGAAAATATTCTCTCTGCTACATTGTTACTAGTGAACTTAAAGGTTATGAATAATTTATTGAACACTTGTATGACACAGATCCTAAGGTATGTAATATGTTTCATCTCATATTATATATAAATGTTGATTTTTTTCTATTTTTTTTTAGTGTTAATTAATGTGTAAAATAAGAATGAAATTTTTACAATTAATATTCTTACATTAGCTAGTTATTTGTTATGTTGTAGATTGTTAGGTGAATTTTTGTTACCATCGTCAAATATTTTACCTCGCACATATCGAGGTTTGCATGCCACTAGGAAAGACATTGGAATGGATTATCAAACTATAGATGCATTTCCTAATGACCATATTATATATTATGGACAACATGCTTCGAAAACAAAATGTCCTCAATGTCTTATCAGTAGTTATCGAACCGATCAAGTAACAAAAAGGGTGCCTCGAAAGGTTCTTCGTCATATTCCCATAATTCCATGTTTGCAGCAATTGTTCAGGTGTGAAAGCATAGCACAATTTATGGATTACCATGCACATAACAGAAGTGGAGATGGTGTTCTTCAAATGCCTGCTGATGGTTTTGCATTTAGGGAAATTGAGGAAAAATGGGCAGATTTCAAAGATGAACCTCGTAATGTTAGGATTTCATTGACAGCTGATAGTGTTAATCCATTTGGAGAGCTTAGGTCTATTTACTCAGTGTAGCCTATTTTTGTTATCAAAAATAACATTCCTCCTTGGTTGTCAATAAAGAGGGAGCACATATTGTTGACAATGATTGTTCCAAGTATGTGTTTACATTAATTTTTTGAATGTAACATTTTCATTTGTTTCATTTTTTGCATAATATCTTTTGTTTATTTATTTACTTATATATATTACATGATATCATTCATATAGAAATTATGTGTAATTTCAAACAATTAAGTAAGTAACAGGTTAAAGATATGAATGTATATATCGAGCCTCTTATCGATGAGCTACTAAAGTTATGGGTTGGCATCACAATGTATAACACATGTAAACCAATCAAAGAGAAGAAATTTAAATTATGTGGAACACTTTTATGGACAATTCATGATACCCTTGGACTAACACATTTTTGTGGTATGTAGCATTCTATTATTGCTCTTTAATACTATACAATTTTTTAATGTTATCATGGTGCATGTTTAATTTTTAAATAATCTCATCATATAATTGACATTAATCCATTTGTTGTAGGTCTTCAAACAAAGGGTAAATTTGCATGTCCAGTTTGTGACCCTAAGATGAAGTATCGTCATTCAAAAATTTTAGGAAAGATGGTGTTTGATGAGTATAGGCACCTTCCTAAGAACCATAGGTATCGTACTACTGAAAAACATATTTTCAATGGGAAAGAAGAGACTAGTTTAAAACCACGAAGAATGACACCTCACCTATGGAGATTGGAATATAATAGAAATCGTCAAGGTACTCAATTTCATAATGTATCGTAGATTATGTAATGTTTTGAATGTTTATTTTAATCATTGAATTTATTTTACCGTATTTGATAATTATTTTTGTGATTTCTTTTATGCTTCATGAAGGCCGCAATCATCATGGAGGTATTAATAATGGGCTTCCACGAGGAATGAAATGTTATCCTGCTCAATTCATGAGGTTTCCATACTATGAGGAGATAAAAATATCTCATTTGTTTGATACAATGCATATCAGGAAGAATGTGACTAAAACGTTATGGCGAATCATAGATGGTAGGAGGGACAAAGAAAAAATTGTTAAAATTTGTACTGACATTCAGGAAGCCAATCATGCAATGTGAAGTGTGATCCGATATTCAAATAGATCAGATGGATTACTAGACCGAAATAACCTTTCATGGTTATTAACAGAGAAACAAAGAAATGATGTAAAAGAGGTCATTCAAAGAATTAAATTTCCCACGGGTTTTGCTTCAAACATAAATAATATCTTAACGAAGAAAAGTGAATTTGGTGGGGTAAAAACACATGATTGGCATACCTTCATTAAGGTAATAATTTTGGTATACATATTTATATTTATTGGCCTTGTACATCTTTTTTTTTCTTTTTTTTTTCCTTGTCTACTTTGGTCGAAACAAATAACGATTCATTTTTTTGTTACAGTATGTTCTACCGCTATATCTCCCAAACGACTTTGACAACAACATCAAACAAGTTATATATGATCTTCAAAAATACACGAGGTAAGTAGTTGTGATTTATATGCAAAATGTTCTTTCAAATTATTGTTGTACTTAATAACACGTGTTTTACTTGTAATGTAATATATTATATTATGCTATGTTGAAACATGTTATTTTCTTATGTCATGATCTCATGTAGATGGTTGTCATTGAAAGAAATCCATGAAGATGATATAAAGTATTGGAAGAGAGAAATTCCTCGTTTAATGTGTGAAATGCAAAATTATATACCTCCAACATCTTTCAATGCACAAGAACACTACCTCATACACCAAGTTGAGGAGATTGAAATTTGTGGACCTATTCACACAAGGTCAATGTGGATGGTGGAGAGGCACTTGAAATCATTGAAGGTGTTGGTTAGAAAAAGAGCACGTCCTGAGGGTTCTATGGTGGAGGGATATATGATATATCAATCCATGGTGTATATTAGTCAGTATCTTCCTAAATTAGCAGCACCAACTATGCATGCAATGGATCTCATTTGGGATGTGAACTCCATTAAAAAAATTGAAGATCCAGAGCATCTGTTGGGGAAAGATAGAATGAAAAAAATTAGAGGTAATATATTAATAATTATGAAAATTTATATTAATAATACATATAGCGTTCGTTTTTTGTGTATATGATCATACTCATTAATATATTAATATAACTTATTTCATAAATTATTAATATTTATAATTACCTGCATATTGGACGTTATAACTAATATTTAATATTGGTGAATTATGATTTTTTGATTCAGTTACTCAAGAGTGGGATGCACTGCATTTATACATTGCAAGTAATATTGAATGGATGTAAACAACATAATGGAGGTAGGTTATCATGGCAACGACTGTCTGAATTGATTAGAGAAGCTCGTCGTAACGGAGATGCCAATGTTATGCAAAGGGAAATTGATTTAGCATATGGTTTGAAATATGGACAGGTAAGCAATTTCACCCATTTTATTCAGTTATTTTATATTATATTAATGTGACTACATGTGTACTGTATTTTTCATATACTTTCGAAGTTATATAAATATATGTTAATTTATTAACTGACAATGCATCTTTTACATATCTAACATATTGCAATTGAAACACCACAAGGCTATCTGGTACAGTGGTCATAAAGTTTGCATCAAACAATTGGATGAAAGCAGGAAAACTTCTGATATTGGGATAACTGTAGTATTCCAAGTCACTAATGTTTCCTCTAGGAGTGATAGACATCCTCGAGAATATGAAAATAGATACTATGGGTATTTAAATGATATACTTGAGTGTGACTTTAATTCCTTCAAATTAGTTATGTTCGATGTCAAATGGTATAGGTTATGAATGCATGAACGCGATGAAGAAAGAACTGTTATTCAACATGCCAACAAATTTCCAATGATTAAAACAATGGTGTTTGAAAGAGGATATGATCGCTATGTTTTTCCAAGCCAATGTGAACAGGTCTTTTACTCAAATGTTCCAAGTGAAAGGGATTGGTCATTTGTTGTTAGATATGATCCAAGAGGAAGGCCAATTAAGCATACTCATTTATAGGAAGAAGATGATATTGAAGATCAAGAAGATGATTCAACAGATCAGACAAAGCCAGAATATCATGTAGGTTCGACAGATGAAGAAGATTAAGAAGATCGTGATCCATTCATAGGAGACAATATTGCAATTCTTGATGATGATGTCGATGAAAATATGCTCGAAAATGACATTGATGATGATGATGATATCATCAATCCTTTCAACATTGTTTCTGAACCGGATGATGATACAAATGTCGAGTTCAATGAAGAAGATCAAGATACATAATAAGGATGATTACACAGATGTTGTCGAGGTTGGATTAGGTACATGACTATATAATATTTTAATTTACTTATAATGTCATGGGTTAATTACATGTTTTTAAGTTTTATGCGACGTTTTTATATCATATACATTACATGTTGTTTAATTATTATGTAAAACCTGAAAATAGTTGCCAATATACTAAAGTACGTGGTAGACTAAAAATATCATTTAGAAACACATAATTTCATGTACCTTCATTAATTTTTGTTTTTGTAGTTTCTATGCATGAATCTTAATAGGATGTTTCTTCCGATTATTTTATATTTTATAGATCGGGTTTTGGGGATCAATTGAAAGTGATGTGAAGGGGAGGGGAGGGGTCATATGAGCTTCCACCTTCACGTGGTTGGCCTTGATCAGTAGAGGATAAATTATTCTTGAAACCAAGAGAATCTCTTTCATTTGGGAGGGTTTATGGACTCAAATTTGACTCACACACCCACTTTCTTCCATAATCAATTCATCATGTACAAACCATAAACCCTAATTTTATTTCAAAGTACACAATTGGTTGACGCAATTTTTAAGTTTTCGTCAGTCTTTCTTCATTTTTATTTCAGGTTCTACATTAATGTATATACATTGTATCTGTGTCATAGTTGTAATGAAAAATCCCTCTTTTTCATTGATTTCTTAATTGACACCATAAAAATACTAGAGGCGGGCAACAGTGACATGTGAATGGGGCCAACGTTGATTTTTTTTCAAACTGTTTTTGCATGCATTGAAATTTGACATGGATAGACTATTCACATGCATTAATGATATGGGAGGGTTTATGGACTCAAATTTCACTCACACACCCACTTTATTCCATCATCATGGAAACCATAAACCCTATTTTTCATATGTTCTAGTAGATATGCTAATGATTCCAAATTTCATATTTGTATTTGACTCAAGGTCTAGCTAGCTTGCAAAGTATCAAATTTTAATTTCAAGTTGATAAACCAAATATGAAATGAATCCAAGCATCATTTGATATAATCGCAAGAGAGACAAATGTAAATAATCTTGTGACGAATTAGTTATACTATCGACGAAAAAATTTGTCGATAGTATAGCTAATTTGTCACAAGAATATTGTGTCTAATTTGAATGGTGTTACATGGCTTGCAAGGACTGTAGGGCTTATATTATGGTGCAATGTAGTGTAGTCTATAATAACAATCTCTATGCCAAACCTCAAAATGGATAGTACCATATCTTGTTCATAAGACAAATATTCTTTGTGTGTTTCCTTTATGGTCATTGATCAAGCCCTCAGTACACATGATGCCTGACAATGAAATGTAACAATTTGACTATTGAATGATAGTGTTTATATGTCACCCATGGTTAAGGAAATAATTTAAGGTTCTTAGGTTCTATTTGAATCTTCTTAGAATTGAGATTCATTACATAGTCCTTGAAAAAAGACAAAAGACTTATGTAGCAGATATTAATTTGGTCTTTGTGTGGGACATTTTATGCCATTAGTATGTTTTGTACAAAAATAATGGATCTTGTGGACTACACCATGGTAAAGGAACGAGGAATGAGGAACGAGGAAAAAGGAACAAGGAACGAGGAATGAGGAACACAGAACAAGGAACAATGAACGAAAACTGTACTAGGACTAGACACCGACAACAGTGACCTGTGAATGGGGCCAACGTTGAAATTTTTTCAAACAGTTTCTCTATGCACTGAATTTTGACATGGATAGACTATTTGCATGCCTTAACGATATGGGGGGGTTTCTGGACTCAAATTTGACTCACACACCTACTTTATTCCATCATCAATTCATCATATAAACCATAAACCCTAATTTTCTTTCAAGTACCCAATTTGGTTGACACAATTTTTAAGTTTACGTCAGTCTTTCTTCATTTTTCTTTCAGGTTCTACATTAATGTATATACAATGTATCTGTGTCATAGTTGTGATGAAAATTTTCTTTTTTTCGTTGATTTCTTAATTGATACCATAGAAATACTAGAGGCAGGCAATAGTGACATGTGAATGGGGCCAACGTTGAAATTTTTTCAAACTGTTTCTATATGCATTGAAATTTGACATGGATAGACTACTTGCATGCCTTAACAATCTAACACATAGCAGTGTAATAGAAAAACAATCTAACACAATAAGAAAGTGATTAGTATATGCTAATTGCAATCGGTGGGTTTATGATGAAAGCATCGCAATCAGTGAGTTTGTGATTGAAATTTGTTATCAAAAATATCCATAGAAAACATTGTCCATAAACTAAATTCAATATTGTTGAAATGTCCAATATGTTTTTTTTAAGTGAGATTGTCCATGGGCAATTATAGTAATTTTTTTTGTATGTATCATTTTATGACAAAGTAAAATATTACATCATTTAAACAAACTATGGTTTATGAATAAAAATCCAAAAATAGCAACACTGAATAAAGACCAAAGCTAGCATTTGTATTATCAATATTCACCTTAAATTATTTTTATTCAGATTTTTACATTAAGCAATAAGCTAAAAGAAGAATCCATGTGATGGCATAGTGAAAATGATGAGTAGAATACAATCTCAAAATAATTGCACCATGTAATATTATGAGTATAATTTAATTCATCAATGAGAAATCTTAGTTGTTCTAGTATTGTTTTTGTACATGATTGAATATGCACATTCTCTACACTGAATTACATCACCAAATTTTAGTGAATTCTTAGTTCTACAATGTGCAGTATCATAAAGTGTAAGAATCATTTTGAGAGTGTCTCCATGTTAAGAAACTCATAGTATTAGTCCAGTGGTATCTCATGTTTCAAAAAGGTGTCCAGGTATACCCAAAGTTCTAAAATGATGGTTTGAGCTCTTGAATACAAAAGTGTCAAAGGTTAGCTTTTGGAAGCTAAGGGTTTGTTTTCAAATGTATTATAAGCTGTCGAAATTTCTCACTTTCGTCAGCTAAAAAGGTAGGTGCGGGGTGTTCTTAGCTTCCGAACAAGATAGGATTATAGATCTTGTTTTAACTTGCTTAATTTTGGATCTAACTCTTCTTAATAGAGTAACTCTAAAGGTGCTTAAATTATATATTTCCTCTTCATTTATTTTTGTTCATGCTTGAAAATATATGGTTCTATGTTAGTCTTGGTCTTTTCTCCATTGCAAGAGTTTAATGTCCAACGTTGATCTTGTTTCATGGTTATATATACTGAGAGAGATTGAATCGATGACACAAGCAGTGCAACAACCAAATCATTAAGTGAAACGATTTGAATTTTTGGCATTTAACTTCATCTTTGAAGCTTGACATCTTCGGTTGAAGGATTACAGTTGAGATATTTTACTTCTTTATGGTACATTTGGCACATCCTTTGTGGCATTTCTAATGGTGTGATAACTCTCTTAACATTCACATGAGTACATGAATGCTTGAGACATTTTGATATTTCAATTTCTTTATGAAAAGGGTTCACAAACCTGCATAATGGTTAAAATTTTGTCTTGATGCACCATCCTTTTGCAATGCCTAAGAACATTTGACATCATAAGCACCCCCTTGAGTAAATCAATGCATTGGTAGGGGCGATGACTTTGTTCCCAGTGAAAACATCCCACTGTTTTCAAGGTTGTTTAAAGGTTTACTTGCTTGTTTCCTACAGATGTGTTCTCTCTTTCTAAATACGAAATGATAAAAAATTGTAACACACATAATAAGGTATTCATATAATCTTGATCCTCTTACTACTAATTAATTTCTTACACAATGCATAAGATACTTAAATATCATTATTAACACTTGACATTTCACTGCTTTGATCTCTGGACTTCATGATGACAATGTATCTTAACACATAGGGATTAATGTGCCTTAGATTCTAATATGATTGCTCACTTTCTACTCATATTGGATCATTGTCTCATGGTTATCATTGCCCTGAACAATTTGATGCTCTAAACTGGTGATAATTCATGATCATTTGATGGTTCTAGGGACACTATAAGAAGTGTGATCTAATGAATAATTTTGTTGTCTTCACTATCATCATAGCAACAATTTCACACTTATATTGGACCTCTGGTTGTTATGGTAATAATCTTCTCTAAACACACAATGGTAAACATGCCTTAAATGTTGACATATTTATTGCAAGTAAGCTACTTAACATGCCTTAAACCTTGCATTTAAAACTGAGTTTTTCCTTGCCTACTTAATGAAAATTGAAATTCCTAGGCCAAAGCTCTATGCTAAAAAATATATTTCTAAAGTAATTGAATGATGAAAATGCACAAAATTACAAACATAAATCTAAATTGTAATTTCCAACATGCATTAAATTTAATTTAATCTAAATTGTAATTTCCAGCATGCATTAAAATTAATTTACTCCTAGATCACTATGCAAAGATGTCGTGTCCCTGTACATGGATATGGTCAATTTCGGCCCTCTCCATGTACAAGGACATGCCCGAATTCAACCCTGTCCCTATACATGGACAAGGTCATATTTGGCCCTGTCAACATCCTAAAAGAAAAAACGTAAAACTACCTAAAAATTAATTAAATGGACAGGGGTATATTTACCTGGAATAGTGGCAACGAATAGTAGCAACGACCTCCATCACCAACCTCCTGCAGTAACCGCCCGCAGCTATGACCACCAGCACCAACCACCAACGACAGCATTCACCAACACCAACCTATCAACCATCATTCAACCAAAAATCTACATCTACAGTTCAGGAAAAATGAGAATGGAGCGATTTGTGGGTAATATATAAAAGGCTTTTCAGTCAAAATTGTTTTTCAGACGAAACATCTTTTTGGTCGAAATATGTTTTCGGCTGAAAAGTTTTACCGGAAAAAAATAAATTCGTCCAGATAATATGGTACACGACAGTCGCGACCATCATCACGGTATTGTTTGATTTGACGTCCAATGGTTCGGCCGAGAAAAAGTTCGGCCAAAAGGATGTGTCTTTCAGCCAAAATAATTATTAGTTCAGCCGAAACAATGTCAATAGGAATTTTGGAAACCTGATTTTCACAAAAGTGTTACCCAACTTCATGATTTTACCCATTGACTTTTATAATTTAAAATATATATCTATATAATTAATATTATAAATTTCCAAAAAATACATTCCACTGTAAAAACGGGTTCTCTACAAGTATACAATTTTTAGGAATGAAATTACATGGTTAAAGTACTCAATACTTGGACAAACAAAAACATATACATTATATTTTGTTGGAAAAATAAGATACCACTATTAGAAAAAATCAAATTTGACATAGTTAAGAATTTATATGAATAAAATTTGTATATTCAGAAAGATAATTCAATTTCCTAAGTTTCATCTTCTTACACCATATTTAAATTCATTGTAAAAGTACCTTGAATAATCCCTCCAAGTTAATAGAGTGTTGTTTTTGCAGGTTTGTATTGCCATAACGTGTCATGAGAGGTCATCATTAGCATGCACTCACCCAAAAGTGTGATAGATATCATCAATATTGTTATTATTCAACGGGAGATTTAATTCATTATTTCAATTCTTTAAAAAAAGTCAATTTTATTTTTGCTGAATATCAATTTCTTTTGGTTGTCACAAATCTATTCCATATGACTTTTATGCATGGAAAAGTTAGAGTTAGGGTTAAAGGTATATGATTAGATTTGGGTTCATGGGTGTTTATGAGGTTGCAATTCACAATTTAATTGTATATGAGAATTATCAAATATCACATAATCTAAGACACTACTATCGAGTCCATGAATACAATTCATTTGGTTGGATTTCATCTCTTCATTAGAACATTGCAAATTATTAAATATTGAGAAGTGTAGAGCTCGATTAGCGCAGTACCAAACAAATTCTTGACCAAGTCTTTAGAGTTTCTTTTGTATATGCTAGCTAAAACAAAGTCCTTATCTAGCCACTAAAACAAAGTCCTTATCTAGCCACAAAGGATTAGGGTTGAATCATTAGTTAAAATGATAGCACTATTAGTTGTTATTCTAGCATTAAAGTATCCTAGCAGGAGGATAGTGCGATTATAAATATCTTTTTCTAAGTCATTGTTCTAAGGTAGACTTAATTTTTATATAATGAAGCCAACAATTTTTTTTATTATTTTATTTATTTATTTTTATTATTTTAATGCATTACATGACATGAACATCTCCTCCCTACTTGGTTGTAATGTGTATCGAATCGCAGATCTATCAAGGTGAGAGGGATCAAATATATTCAGGAGAAAACTTTTAATCTTTCCTCAAGTTGTTTTTCATTCTAAAAAACGTTTTCACCTAGAGAGATTTGATACCTTAAAATGGATCTATGAACGTTCTAAGTTTTGGGTTCTTTTTCTGGGATATCCATTTAATTTTGTTAAAAATCGAGTGAGAAATTGTTGGATCTACATATTGGAGTGGTTAAGTCTCAATAATCCTAGTGCAACATGGCGTTTTGATCACCCTCAATAGCCAAAAATGCCAAAACTTAGACACACATATATAATGCTTAGCAATTATATATTATTATTTTAATGCTTAGCAATTAGTTAATAAAATAACATATTTTATTGAAAGTTTTTTCCATCACTAATGATAATTTTAATTAGATGTTCTATATTTTGGATTATTGCTTTGGGTTAATTTTTAGCAGTAGTCTAAATGCTATAAGTTTTGGCCATTTTCTTGTGATATTTTAGGGCTATATTTTGTGGAATTCTGATGAAAATGACCAAAATGTAGAACAGTTAGACAACACTTATTTTTTATGATGATGTTTATTTATTATTTAATCTAATTAATTTTTTTTTAAATAAATTTAAATATTTATTAAATTTTTTTTTTTTTTTTTTTAACTTTTATTTCTTAATATTTTCCATTCAATTTTTAAAACTCAGATTTTCATCTAAATATTATAAAATTATAAGTTTAACACATTTAATATTTTCACTATTAAAAAAATAAATAAAGTGAAAATCCCAAATCTAGAATATATATATATATATATATATATATATATATAATTTTAATATTTTATTATTATTTCAATGTGTTTTGTTACAAGAACATCTCCTATTCCATATTGGAGTGTAGAGCCTTTGTCACTACAATAATGGGGCCAAGTTATTTATTATTTTTTAATGTTTTATTATTATTTTAATGGGTTAACAACTAGTTAATAAAATAACTTGTTTTTATTGAACCTTTCATACAGTTGTTTCCATTACTAAAAGGAATTTTAATTAGATGTTAGATGTATTGGATGATTGCTTTCTATTATTTTTTTAAAGTTATAAGTTTTTAGATCTACAGATTTTAGTTATTAAATTTGTATAATTTTAATGGTTTTTCAACAAGCAGAATCCTTTTCTACATTCATAAATACAATTTAAATAAGAAAATAATTCTAATTACAATTTCTAATAATTCTAATAAATACTTTGAGATGTAAATCTTTATTTCAATTTTAAAAAGTAAAAGTTTACTAAGTTTACATAAATTTGATTTCAAAAATAAAATAAATTCAAACTAATATAATATAGTACTAACAGGTACACCAGAAAACTGTAATGACAATCACTGTACATTGCCTAAGAAAACACCTGCATGTGTGGTCTAAGTTGTATTGATAATATAACCAAGTTTAATATATATATATAGAAAAAAATAGAACATGAACAAAATGAAGTAGAAAACAGTTGACATTGAGACACATTGCTCATGGCATGTAATAAAATCGGCGCAGAAAACTGTGACATTAACACACCTTATACATGGCGTGTGCTAGCAGGAAATAGATGAAAGGATAGCTTACGAAAGGTTCAATTATTCAAGCATATATAGAAAAACTTACGTTGGACTTTCGTGCAACTGTCACTAACTTTGGACTTTCGTGCAACTGTCAGAAGGCATGAGTTTATGTCTACATGGTAACTATTCTATTCTAGTTGATGGTGCTACTTACAATTTCTTCAAATTTTCCCATGGCAACGGATGGTAGACACACAGGAGCTACAATTCCTTGGAAATCTTTCATTAGAGGAACGGAGAAATTTGACACCCCAGCTGATACACCTGACGAAAAACCCCCATACACTGCTTTCCCCCACCCAAAATCAGCCTTGGCATATTCAACTTTGGACAAGTCAGTAATAATATAAGAGCCACCGATTGCAAAGTGTGGGCGCCCTTTCACTTCCATCAGATCGATCGCAGATCGCACGTATTTTTGGTCGATCCTTCTCTTGGCTTCGTTGATTAAATTCACAGCGAATGACAGAGGCTGGTCAGTTAAATCCCGGGCTTTTGCCTCAGCGCAGGCAAAGCTTATGGCATTTCCATAGTAACCGGCCGGAAGAGGTGGTTGAAATCGAGAACGGGAGTTTAAAGCAAACATCAATCTCAAATCTTGGTGGGCTGGGAGATTCAAAGCCTTTGTTCTGGATTGCCACAAACACGCTGATAACGCTTCGAATGTGGTACACTTGCTGCCTTCTACCTGTCGTTTTAAGGCCTCAATGGCTTTTAACCCAAAGAAGAATGATTTAACGCTCATTTCTTCTTGAGGCGCCATTAATTGTTTATATTCATCGGGCGTCGGTTTGTCATATTCGTGGTGGGGAAACTCCACAGTAGGCTTCTCTCTGGGTCGGAGGATTTCTCTACTCCAAACTGGTGGAACCTCCGGGCTCGCTGCTCCTCTGGCCATTTCACTCATAGCATTAACGAACTGGGCGATACCAACACCATCACTCATGCAGTGATTGGAGCGCAAACCCAATACGAACCCTCCACATCTTAGACGCGTTACCTGGAAATTCATACGGTGGCAAAATTCTATCAGATTAGTCTACACATGGTATACTGTATACTGCTGAATGTAGCTCAAATATGTTGTTTTAAATAATTATGAAAAATATTAGAGAAAATCCATGGATGCTTCCACATATTTTTATGCGATCTTAGTTGAGAATCCGTTTACAAGGAACTAATCTACCACAGACCAGCAATATTGACAATACTATATCGAACTAAACCGTCAGATTATTCTTAATGAGAATATTCTTCATTTTCCACGTAGAAAATTTCACAAATACCATTGACATTGATGATAATAATTGAACTATCCTCTTAGATTATCATCTTATCTGTGAGAAGTATCTCCAAATTATCAACTTATTTGTGAGGGGTACAAACCTGAATAAGAAGTAGTGGAGAGTCTGTGATGTTTTCTGATCCCGGAACGTTATTGATAAAGTCATCTCCACGAGGAATAGGTGGATACAGATCTCCAAATTCTTCCAAGGAAATATCGGCATCCGCTTCCACGAAAAGAACACCTTCGCCAGTGCAGTCCACTGTGAGTTTACCGTTATCTGAATCTCTCAATCTTCCGGCAAAAGGATAGTAATGCACCAGAACCTTTGCTAGAGCCTCTTTCACAACTTTGACTGGATCCTCTTCGTTCTTCTTCTTGGAGGAGTCGCTTCGATAAAATAGAAGCTTCGGAATTTGATACCTTGTTCCCGGTTGATCATCGATGTTGGAAAGATAGAGCGATTGACGGGGAGTAGGATGATCGGGGGCGACCAATAGAGGTGGCTGCTTTGTGATCGTGAAATTTGGAGCAGTCCTTGGAACCGCACACAACAGGGAAGAAGAAGAAAAGGAAGCAGATAATCGACCTGCCGCCTGTCTAACAACCGTCGATCTCAGAACGGCCATGGAAGCTCACAAACTACTAGTAAAGAACTTAAATCGCAATGATGATAAACTGAGGGAGCGCCGGCTTCGGAATATTAACGAGACAGAGGCCCACTTTATCAACGAGGCAGAGGCGAAATTTATTGACGAACACGTGACGACAAGGAATAAAAACGAGAATCATTATTTTGGCACTACTCTCTGTCACTGTTTACCATGTGGCGAGAGCATCTACATTATTTTGGCACTACTCTCTCAGTAATTTAGAATTTATGGAGGAACGCATTCGGACTCCCTCCCTCTTAACAAACGAGTCTGACACCGTCCTCTCTTCTTCCACGTATCTCCATTCTCCAAATAAATGATATTAATGTTTTAATGGATAGAGTAACAAAGAAAGAAAGAAAGTAAGTATTTTTAATGTCCACGAGGCTAAAAATAGTCAATGAGACAGATTGTTTTTCCATCTGGCTTTTGTATTCGGCCCTTTTCCTGTGAAGTTTTACAATAATCGCTCCCAGCTTCTCAACAAACTCTTTGCTGAATAGATTATCCCAAGAATTAGCTGCCAGAATCCCTGCATAATTTTATTTCTTTCTTTATTTCTTTCATTCGGACTCTCTCCCTCGTACTGACAAACGAGTCCGACACCGTCCTCTCTTCTTCCACGTATCTCCATTCTCCAAATAAATGATATTAATGTTTTAATGGATAGAGTAACATAACTTTTATGATTTGAGGTGATCTGAAGTACCCGTACCCACCTACTTGCCTCGTGACCCTACATCTACCACTCTGTCCCCTCACCAAAATGCATAGCCTGCACTCATTCCTCGAGCGTGTGCGATCGTCCTCTTCAGTTATTGGCATCACTTCTCTAGTCTATCCCATACCTTCTGCATTTAGTGATAGTAACGGTGCCAAGCTACATCATTATTCCGTGATGGTTTGTCTTTTAGTTATTTTACTTTCTAAGGTAGCATTGTAACCTCCCTTGTTATTTTTGTAATACCTCAAGGCCGAGTTCTTGTTGAATTGTAATGATGTTTATAGGATGTTGAGCCAAGTGTTTATAAGATAGGAGGTTTATGTGTTTATTAGGCCGGAGAGCCTAGATGTTAACGTAGTGAGTTTTTTTTTGTATATGTAATTATATAGATCATTAATAAAAATGCATCGCTCCGTGTAGACCAACCACGAAGAAAGTGTTATGGGGAACTAAGCTTGTTACACATGATTTTGGTCACTCTGGTGATGTCTCTACAAGTGATGTGTTCAAGCTCCCACAAGGACTTTTTGCCTGAGAAAAGTCACTGTGTCTTCTTCCAAACAACACATTTTTAAGATGAGTTCGCAGGCTGCCTATGTTACAAGATGCGAGAATCCCTCATTCTCGCAGGCCACCCACACTTAGGGTGCAAACTGTTCGCAGTCTACTCCATATATAGGGTGCGAACCTGTTTTTAAGCTTGGAAAGGAGAAGAGGTCACGAATGTTCTAGAAGGGGATTTTCTAGAAAATGAGTTGGTATTCGCATGGTTGGCATCCTACTGATTTCTCAGATTTGGTGGGATCATCCCCATCCATGTAACCATCCCTCCTCCTCCTATATATTGAAAGGTTGAAAGGTTTCTCGTGGAAAAGGTTAAGCAAGATTGAATAAAGAATTGGTGAAAGAATTGTGTGAAGAACCCTGCTTGGATAGAAGCTTGAAGACTCTATTTGATCTATCAAGAGGAATTGGATCTTCTTCATGCAAGTGCAGAGAAAGTGTGGGTGTTGGAACCAATGGTCACTGAAAGGAAGCTTGCGACATCAAGGCGATCAGGTTGTATCTTCTACTTTCATTTAATATAATACAGCGGCATGTCCCTTTCCCATAAAATTACTCTTATTTTATAACATAACTCCTTGATCATATGCATAAGTTGACATTGAATATACTTTGCTATTTTCACTTTGGTTGGTTTGTGTTGTCTTGGACCTGACGTCACAAGAGCACCGGAGCGAAGTGGGAACAACAGAGACCTGAGGAAGTGATATAAAGGTACATCACTTGTTCCTTCTTATTAGTAGATTCAATGACTACAACTTAGGGAAAGAGTCATGTCCTATCCCATTTTGTTCTAGATCCAGGTGGATCTAGGGAGATCTGTTAGTGTCCGCACCTACCGATTTGTCCGATAAAAAAATTGGCGACTCCACTGGGGATACAACCCATTTTTGGTGGTTTTTTCTTGGCCATTTGCTCTTAACCTACCATTTTTCATTCCCATCAATCTCTGAGTCTTGAGGAGACCCTTACAGACTCCCTGGATCCAGAGGTTCCCTCAGAAGTTTTGTCATTTTTCCAAAATTTTCTTGATTACAGACCTTCTCGCATTGCACCCTTCTATAGCCTGCGAGAAATACTAAAGTTCGCACCCTATTGTTAAGTTCAGTGCGAACTTCTCGTATTTTGCCCGTGTCTAGCCTGCGAGAATCCTTGATTCTCGCACTGTACCACACTTTCAACCTACGAACCCACTTGCAAAAAATTTGGATGAAGTCTTTTGTGTCCTCAGATGCCTTGTTTGTGTGTCTAGGAAGAACTTCTCTGGCCGATGATTGAATGTTTCTTGACTTCAAATCTCGTAAATGATTAATCTCTTCTCGATCATGTTTTCTCAATTTTTACCTCTTGACCTTTTCGCAACAAGGGTATAATCTTTGGTTTTGAAATCCAAGTGCTTGTTTAGTTGGGAGCCTTTGATTGGCTTAAAAGTTGAGATCAATTGTTCTTTTCAATTGCTTATTACTTGGAAAATTGGTACCCATGTGCATTTGAAGAGACTGGTCTTGTCAGTTTGTTATTTTTGTCTTCATTGAAAGATTGGTTTGAGTGTTTATTGTGTATTTCTTTTTCGTTAGTTGCTTGTTTTTTTCTTAGTTCCACCCCTGTTGTTTGGTTTCTAATAAAAATTAAAGACATTTTCTTTTTTAAGAATTCGAAAATATTGGCATTCAAGTACTGAAAAAGAACGAATAGGGAATTTGCATTGTTCATGGTTGTTTGATATAACATTTCAAAGAAGATCATACATCGTAGTTTGTATTGTTCCAGAAAACTCCTCTTTCCCTCCTGTAGATAGGATTCATCGAACAAAAAAATTGTATCATTCATTCATATTTATGCATTTTTGGGTCAGAGTCTCACACAACATCGGTTTCATTTCCGTCTCATTTTGAGTAACAACAACCTTTAATAATATTGCACAATTTTAAAATTCAACTAGTAACTTTTTCTAGGACTTTTTTACACCAACATTAGCTAGGCTAGAGCTTTGGAATAGGCAGTGAGACATACTCTCCAAAGCACAAAACACACAATAGTATCTTGTGATAAGGAGTGTCAAATTCCATTTGCATCATTTTGTCCTGGGAAGCCCTTCTCACACAAGGGTCAAACCCGAGGTCACATTGAGATTGACAAAGTTACTCAACCTACTTTGTTGATATCGGTGTAGAGATTGCACGTATTACAAGGGCCACTTGAAGGTATACCCACAATGATGAGTGGAAGTCTCTCAAGATGATTTCGGGCTAGATACCTTGCCCTTGCGTGTGGATCTCACTGTCAACTGTTCCCCCAAGAATTATTGTTGTTGGTGGTAACCTTAGTAGCCTACTTTCTTAAGGTCTTACACAAGGTGACTGTGAAGGGGAAATTTATTCACGGTACCTGGAATCGACGTTGGCCAAACTCACTCGGACTCCTTGGAGGGTATACCCACAATTATGTGTGGGAGCTTGCACCAGGGTGTAAGTCCGTTAAGTAGGTCGTCAACGTAACTTTTGCACCCTCGCCCAGCCCCTTCTTGTCTCGTCGTCGCGACATTAGATTTCATCACCAACTAGTGACTTTGGAATTGGAAGGTCTTGTTTTTTTAGTTTTGCTTCCTAGATTTTACTAGTGCATGTTGTTTTTTTACCCAAGTTGGCCATAGAATTTCTTTCGTAAGATTCTAACTCGATCACAATTGACCCTCCACGCCGTTCACATAGAATGCAAGGCCTACCCCCAGAAGATCTGTAAGGTTCTCAACCTTTTCCTACCAACTCACTGGAGGGCTCTCCTAAACAGAGTGAAGTCCAAGACGTCGCCACTCCACAAGTGGAAAAAACTAACTATTTAGAACAGTTCCAAATTACCAATTCTCGAGAGGACTTTCGACTTCCTACCGAATCTGAGAGACGTATTATTCGAGTGAATTCTTCTGGGGATCTAGTTGTTCAGTCTTCTGGATCACCAGCCGGACCTAAGGGTCAAGATCCTTTTTGGACTACTGGCATTTTTAGACGGGATCTCTTTGGCTCAGGAGCAGGCGTTGATATCACTGTCGCACTTGAGTTGCCCGAAACATTTGATCCAGGCACAGTACCTTTTACTACTGCATATTTTTTTTCTGATATAGACACTCCGCTAGCTGACCACATCTTGACTCTCCCTCTACAAACGGTCCATTACACAATGGTCTCGGATACTACAAATCCTCACACTAGGATTACAACGGCTGGCCAAGCCCCCATTGGCACACCACTTTCGCCTAGAAACACCCCACCACTTCCACCCAGATATTATGCGTTGAATGCTTATATTGTCGCTCCTACACAAATCTCGTCTGAGAGTCCTGGCGGTTCCACTCCTTCTGGGCACCATCTTCCCGGTTTCATTCCGACACTTCCTCCACCCCCTTCCAGAGGACCTCTCCCATCCTCTATCGGAGGCACTGATCCTAGTGGCACCATCCCATCTTTCACACATAATTACTAGATTCCTGTTGGTGGACAATTTCACCAAGGAGACCAAACTCAACCCCCTTTTGCAAGACAAATCCCAACCAGGACTCAACCCCCAATTGGAGGGAAACCCCCATCGACCCCACCCTATGGACAAAACATACCTCCATCCTTGGTCCAGTATTGGAATCATCTTATACAACATAATCCTCACTTGACTGGGGGGCAACAACCTCAAGCTAGATCCATCATACCCCCTAGTACAGGCCAACCCTATCTAGGTACGTCTAATCCTATTTGGGGCTCGAATGTTCAACCCCACCCCCTGTTCAAGGGTACAACCCTATGAATTACTTGCTTCCACACCAACAACCGAATCTACCTAGATCTTCGCATTATATGCAGACTGCTTATGGTCCCACTGGTTTACCGACGGGACTCCCTCCCCAAAGTCACCAGTACCCGCATGTGAATAGACAGTTACCTTTCTTAGCCACTCTAGACCTCCTAGATCTGTCAAGGATTTTAAATGATCCAATCTGTCACTCTCCTCAATGGCCTGCCATACTAGCCAAACTACCATCCGATATCCCTAAATTCGATGGCAAACTAGGAGAGGACCCGAACAATCATGTAATGACTTTTCACCTTTGGTGTTCATCGAACTCCTTGATGGATGACTCTATTTGTTTACGCCTTTTTCAGTGAACCCTCACAGGTTCTACCGTGAAGTGGTATATAGAATTACCACGAGGCTTCTTCGCCAACTTCAACACCCTTGCTATGGATTTCCTCACCCACTACCAGTTACCGATTTGCTACGAAATTAGAACCGAGATTTTGAGTTCTTTCAAACAAACTAAGGCCACTCATATCTCTGATCACATTCATGAGTGGTGATGGAGACGACGTCTCATCAAACTCGAACTTCCCGATCAGTTGCTGGCAGAGTGGTTCACGAAATCATTTGTGAACGACATCGCTCGTGACATTTCCATGGGTGGAGTTATCACCAAAGAACGGGCAATCAGTCGTGCCCAATACCTAGACCTCATTTACTCACAAACGGGTACTCTCTATGGCTTACTCCCTGACGCACATCGTCCTTCTACTTCTGCTATTTCAACCACTCCCGCTGCTTCTCATGCAGCTGACGATGCGATTGGCACTTTCCATGCCCAACCGCATTCCTTCCAGACCTTTGGCAACAACCCCAAACCCATTTCTTCTAATGTTCAAAATGCTATGTCTCCTACCCCTCCCACCGGCAAGGCTTCTGAGGTAAATTCTGTTCAATCTACCCCCACCGGAAAAAATAAATCCAAAAAAGGAAAGGGTAAGAACAAGGAGGATAAAAATAATCCGCAAACTAAGAAAACCAAAACCCCGCCTGTTGACGATATGGATAAGCGCAAACCCCGATACCCTTGTCTTATCTGTAGTGATGATCACTACACTAAGGATTGTCCACGACGAGCCGAGGTTACTAAGTTCCTTCAAGGGACCACGAAACCCCCCACTCTAGTCGTATTGTCACAACCCTTCCCGTCTCAACAACAGGTCCAATTGGTCATTCATGACCAACCTTCCCCCTCTACATCATATGTCTTAATGTGTACAGGTGATTCAAAGAAGAATGACATCACACTTACCACTCGAGCCAAAGATTATTCTTCCTCCAAAGAGAAGGTCGATGTAATACCTCCTTCGGTGGTCCAACCATCTCCCACGACTCCACCTACCAA
>ML779444.1:1900882-1917556 GCA_009831015.1 Picea engelmannii
TGGGTCTTATTAAATATTCCTCATTAATGGGTACTTTCCCCATACCACCACCCGATGTTCCACATTCGTTTGTTGCCTCGATCAACATGATCTCCACCTCTATTCATGGGACCCCCGCATCTTATGACCCATGGATGGTACCCAACCCCGACGATCATCTTCGTTATGGCAACGAAATGCCTTTGAGTCTGGTCAAATCCGCTTATCAAGCCATTCAATCAGCAACCCTTTCTAGCCCCCCTCTTGGTCATTTATCTCCAGATCCATTATGCGTCATTTTTCCCACGGACGAGATGATTATGTCTGTTATGTCCATGGAAGACACCCCTTGGGACGATGGACATCATTGTTCCATCCTCTTCCTGGAACAACACACCATCGAAGGTTACCAACGGATCTCAAACCTGTCGACCATTGTCGTCATTTCTACCGTTCCTGAGTCTACACATGATCTGTTCTACGAAGGGAAATTAAGTAATATCTCACCCACCATCCCCCTCGACATATCCATAAAACCTAGAATTGTCGAAAATGTGCATATCGGAGCTTCGTGTTCCCATGATGAAGTTGTCACCTACAAGTCTATTTTCCAAGAATTTCATGACGTCTTCGCCTGGAGCTATGAAGAAATGTCGGGTATTAACCCCGACATTGTGATACATGAGATTAAGACATACCCAGATGCTAAACCTGTCTAGCAATGACTTCGTCCAGTCCATCCACATAAAGCAGCCGCTATCAAGCTTGAAGTTGAGAAACTTCTTAAGGCTGGCTTCATTTACCCGGTGTCTCTAACTGACTAGGTTTCCAATCTTGTTCCAATCGACAAGAAACAAGGCACAATCCGTGTGTGTGTTAATTATAGGGACATTAACAAAGCTTGTCCTAAAGACAACTTTCCTACCCCCTTCATTGACCAGATCGTCGACGATTGTGCCGAAAGTGAAATCTTCTCTTTGATGGATGGTTTCTCCGGATATAATCAAATCAATATCATATCAACGGACCAACAAAAGACCACTTTTATTTGTCCTTGGGGCACTTTTGCCTATCGAAAACTCCCATTCGGTTTAAAGAATGCCAATGCAAATTTTCAATGTGTTGTCTTACACCTTTCATGACATAAAGCACATTGTGCAGCCATATCTCGATGACTTACCCGCTCATTCCATGCATCGTGTAGATCATCCAATACACCTCCATGCCATTTTCCTTCAATGTCATTTTTACCATATACGCTTGAATCCCCACAAATGTGTTTTCTGCGTAGAATCTGACCGACTTCTGGGCTTTATTGTTTCACATCAAGGGATCAGAGTAGATCCTTTGAAGGTCGAGGCGATTCTCAATCTCCCTCCTCCTTCCTCACTTCACCAGTTACAAATTTTGCAAAGGAAGGTAAACTTTCTCTATCATTTCATCTCAAACTATGCTGAGCTAACTCTTGGATTTACACGACTGCTTAAGAAAGGTTCTGAGTTTATATGGGATACCACTACCAATAAAGATTTTGAAGCTTTGAAACTATCTTTGACACATACCCCACTACTCTCCCCACCTGATTACAGTCGAGATTATTTCCTTTACCTCGCAGCCTCGGATTATACCATCGCTATCGTTCTCATCCAGGAGGATGATTCTCATGATGAACATGTCATTTATTACTTGAGTCGGAGTCTCACGACTACCGAAACCAAGTATTTACATGTTGAAAAAATGGCCTTGGCAACCGTCAAAGTTGTTCAATGTTTCCGGCACTATATCCTCTCTTGCAAGACTACGATAATTTCTAACTGCAACTCTATGCAGCACATTCTTACACGCCAATTGCTAGGGGGAAAATACTCCAAATGGATCGTAATACTCCAGGATTTTGACTTGGAATTCCAATGCGCTAAGTCCAAGAAATCCTTGGTGTTTGCTGAGTTGATATGTGACCTTCCCTGCTCTGAAATGGAAAATGTAGCAGTCGATTCATTACCCGATGAATCCATTTTCCTGATTAGTTTCGATGACCTTTGGTACGAAGATATCATCATATATCTCCAGACCTAGACTTTCTGACCCAACTTGTCTAGCACTAACCGTCGTTAAATACGCTACCAAGCCCGTCAGTATATTATCCTCGGTGATACTCTTTATTGTCGTGGGATTGACTCCGTTTTTCGACGTTTTCTCACATTTGACGAAGTCGAGAAAGCCCTCAATGACTGTCATTCCGGAGCCTGTGGTGGTCACATGTCTGGGTATGCTATTGGCTAGAAGATCTTACGGGTAGGGTATTTTTGGCCTTCTTTATTCAATGATTATATCGTTGTCGTCCAAAAATGTCACGCTTGCCAGACCTACAACAATAAAATATGATCACACCTTGTGGTCTCCGTTGGTCCTTTTGCGAAATGGGGTATCGATTTCATGACATGTCACCCTCACTCGGTCGGGGGGCATGGATACATTATTGTAGCCATATATTATTTTACGAAATGGGCCGAGGCGATGCCAAAATTCGACAATATTGGAAGGACTAAGCATTATTCATATTCAATTACATCATTGCTTGTTTTGGTGTTTCTCGGACTATCGTTACTGATCACGGTAGCCACTTTAGAAACTTCATGATGCTCGAATTCACTGAAAAGTTGGGTCTTCGCCATGAAAACTCAACACCCTATTACTCACAAGCCAACAACCAAGTTGAAGCAATAAACAAGGTCCTCATTACCATGCTTCGACAAATGATAGGGATTTACAAAATGAGTTGGCACACGATGTTGTTTTCATCATTGTGGGCTTACTGGACATCCATTAAGTCTACTACCGGGTTTACACCATTCCAGTTAGTTTATGGTCTAGAATCCATATTTCCAATTGAATGTGATATACCCTCCCTAAAACTAGCCGTCAAACTTCTCCAAAACACTTTTGCCAAAGAAGAAGGTCTGTTGGATCTCATACAATTAGACGAAACCCGTCGCGATGCGACCCTAGTTATAGAAGCCCAGAAGAAACGCGTCAAAGCCCAATACGACAAACATGTCAGGCCACGTGTTTTCTCTGAAGGTGATCCAGTTCTTCTTTACGAACAAGATTGGGATATGCTAGGAATTGGAAAATTTGAAGCTATGTGGTGAGGTCCTTAAATCGTCAGATGAGTTTTGGAGAAATGAGCTTATGAGTTGGTAGACTATGACGGTATCCCTTTGAGTGAACCCAGAAATGGGTTGTACTTAAAGAAGTACTATGCCTAAGATCACCTGTGCATACATGCTTGTATTTTATTGTATCATACTTTTTGTGTGTTATTGTAGTATGCTTTTTCATTATTTGGTTTCTGCCCCAGACCACTTATGTTACATTGTGCTTGGTTTCTAGATATTGGAGTCTTCGCTACCCTATAATGGCTTCGCCGATGGTGCTATCCGTAGTACTCAGAACCTTGATTCTGCTACGTGGGCAATTTACGCACCTACAAACGAACTTATCAGTCTACGAGGTGTGTGCCTTGGTCGTGCAACCAATAATATTGTAGAATATAGCGTCGTCATCAAATTGTTGATTGATGTTATTTCGCTTGGTATTCGCCACCTAGTTATACGACTTGATTCGCATCTAGTAGTACTACAGCTAAGTAATGTCTATGTTATTCGAAGTCCTATTTTATTATGAGTATATTTACAAATTCACCTCTTGGAACGTTATTTTGATTATATTGAGTATCAACACATTCCTAGATGTCTAAATACATCGACTGATGCATTAGCTAACTATGTGTTAGACAGACATTTGGGCCATTTATAAACCAATCACACATTACAGGTATAACACAACACAAGATAAGCTGGTAAGAGCCGTATATATGTATATAACGATCAAAATTATTTACAAAATTTTTTTGTCCAAGGACGAAAATCTTTAAAATACGAAGCCCATGGCTTCTACAAAATAGCGTCATGGATGACGCTCACGATAAAACACAACTGCTTGAGCTACCCTACAAAGTAGTCGACTGATAGACTCGGACATGCCCACGGTATGGCGCCGGTAACGTCTAGGGATCTCCCCAATAGTCATATCTGGGATGTCAGCGGTCAACCCCTCCAAGTTCTGCTCCACTACCTCATAATCTTCGACATCCCATCTCGCTACTGGAGCCACCTCTCCTCAATATTGAATAGGAGATGTTCCTGGAGGTCGATGTGGCCCCACATATGTGTCATCAAAAATAGATTTTTTGATTAGTTCTTGGATAAACACAAAAACATTTCATATGATAAAACTTTCAAAAACATTTAAAAGGAACAAAATGTGTAATTCTTACCTAAATCACCCCACTGCGCATCCTCAAGCAGGGCCAAATCTGGACCCCCTCGAAAATCCAAACCAGCGTATGCGTAGTCGTCAATCATCAGCATCTGGGACCACAACTAGTCAAAAAATGAATCATTATACTTGATGATGGGCCCTGCTACGTGTCGAGCCATGAGGTTGCACCACCTCAGCATCCTCGGATCTTGTGGGGTTGGTAAACCCCAATCAACCTGTAGTCTCAGCAGTGGGACCCTCTCGAGGAAGAAGGACACCAAAAGTGATCCGTACCCAAACTGCTTCAAGTTACCCCTCCTGCACTTCGTCAATTGCCTCTTCATACTGCGGAGAACTGCATTCGACCAGTTGAAGACCCGAGGCTCAGTGTACTCCATGGTGTATTGGAAGTAGCTCTAGAGAGCCATGTGTGGAGCCGCGCTCTTGACCATGCATGCTATAGTGAACAAGATGGTTCGCAAGGTCAAGTCTTGGACCCCCCAAATAGCAACCTTACCCTTTCTTCTTTTTGCCTCGAGAACACAGTATTGGTGACAATACTCACTCATAGGGAGTCCGCTGCCTCGGCCACCGGTCAAGCTAACGTGGTACCCATGCCGTGATAACCCTATTAGAAAATAGATATCCTCGATATCTAGGGTCAACGTATGGACTCCCATGTGAAATAACTGTTGGTCCACGTCCCACATATGGACCAGGTATTCCAACAATCTGAGTTGGGCTCTCATGCCCGGAATCCTGAAGAACTTCAAGAGCCTATAGTCCTGGAGGGCAACGACTGTACCCGGGTCATTCTGAGCAATAGAATCATCTTCCTCATGTTCTCTTTCTCACCACTCCAACATTGTGATGGTCAAACACCTGCACAAGAGCCATGAGAGAAGAGTTAGCAACTTGTTCCAAACTTTTGCATGGTTTTTATTGGGCAAAACTTAACTTTAAAATCTAGGTTTCGACCCTTGCAGGTGAGCCTTTGGTACAGTGCGATATTCTCGCAGGTGCCCTAAGGCCACCTACGGGAATCTTAGATTCTTGCAGGTCCCGCAAGGCCCGCCTGCGAGAATGCTCAAACGCATAGTGGGGCCCTAAAATGGACTTAAAACCCAAGAAATTGCCAATAAAAACAAAAAATGAACCATGGAAAAGTTAAAGGATCAAAATATTACCTCATTGGCGGAAATAGTTCATTGAATGGTCACTTGTGCCTCCCGTAATCGAGCGAAGAAATTCGGGAGAAAATGAGGTGGTTGGACAAGTTTTTGGCAAAATTACAATGAAATGGTAAAAACCTTCTTTTTACCCATATTTATTCACTTTTTACTATCTTTTATTGATTTTTATATTATTTTGCTTATAAAACCTAATGCCCTAATGGTCATGTGAGTATGGTTGTCACAGGTATAGCAATTTCGAAGTCCGAATAGGGGGGTACAAGTATTTTTTCTTTTTGTCACATGTACGACTACTTTTTTAGGGTTTTCTAGGAAAAACCTCGAGTTCAGTCTTTGTTCATTCGCACGCTCGCAAATATATGAGAACGTAACCGAGTATACTTTTTCTCGTCTTTTCATACTCGTATGGTAACACGAAAACGACGAACCTAAGGGAGTATCCTTTAAGCTCTTTTCACACTCAAAAACGAAAAGATTACCGAGCGATCTTGTTCTCTTCACGCTCATTAAAGTATCTAAAGAAAACGTTCGATGGGCGATAGTTTATCACTTTTTCAGTCTCGTCGAGCTTATTTATGAAAAAGGAACTGAGAGAGTTCTTTTTAAGTGTTTTTCAGACTCTCAAAACATGAAAAACTCCCGAGTTTTCTATCCTTGGACTCCTTAAACAAACATCGACAAACCCGTGATGGGACCGAACCACTTCTTCCTAGTGTTCGTTAAATATACTCCGAGGGACTCATCCAAAGGATGAGCTTACATCACCAATCATATGTTATCCTCCTCAAGCTTGCATAAAAATAAAGAGGTACTCGCCAAAGATGGTGGGAGAAATTTTGGGAAAGGGATGTGTTTTTGTATTCATATTAATGGCAGTAAACGTCGCTCTTGAACATGACACCCCCTATTCGTCATTTGAATCTGGGTTGGGAAATATATTTGTCTCTCGTTCGACTTGCTACAAGGTCATATCTTGGGTCGTCTTTCAGTCAATGTTGCGAAGTCTTTGGTCGTGTCATTCATATGTTCAAGAGAAGTTCACACGAGCCCTCTATTGAGTCGGCCATCTACAGTTGTCCATTCTTACTATGTCGGCCTTCCCTGTGTCCATTTTGACTCATATTCATACTTTGTCTCATCTTCAAAATCTATTACTTATTTCGTGTCATTGATGGGGGATACATCAAGGCCCTCCTATGATGAGTCTTGTTCCGTTGACTCCAACTCATTATCCGGAAATGAGACTTAGAAATCATTTATTACCTTGGAACCTGCATGCCTTAATGGCAGGTCTCTTCGCTTTTGACAGGGGTTTCACATCATTGATCCCTGATCGAGAGATTTCGTCGAGTGTTCGACTTCAGCTCATTCATTCGCATTCATTCATATTGTACTTCGGTACCTTGGGAGTCATTGACATCAATGGTGATTTCCCTCGCACTTGTTAACAGTTTTCATCAATGATCGGTAATCAAGTGGTTTCTACCATGTTCGACTTCAACACATGTAATTGCATGGCTAGATTTGTACTTTCAGGTGACAGGATTGAAGACCCTGGGTCTCATCTTTTTTATCCAGGCTGCAATGGAGTAATTATGATTTGTGTTGGTGCATAGATCCACTTTGTATGTCACGTGGCTATGTCGTCTTAATTCAAGTCTTCTCACATAGATCCACAGTGTATTCCTGGTGGCTATGTAGCATTTTTTACGGCATGGATCCACGGTGTATAATTGGTAGCCATGACTTACGTTTGTGATTCCATTCATTTGTGATCTGAGCATGGGAATGCCTACCTCAGAACTAGTATTATATTCTACAGATGCTTGATTGTTTACGGGTTTCTGATTAGGTGCGCTCTTGGTTTCTGACACACACACGCAGTTTACAAAGTATTTCGGTTGTCACAGATTCTAGCCTCATACTTTGGGGGGCATTCTGTTACACATGATTTTGGTCACTCTAGTGATGTCTCTACAAGTGATGTGTTCAGGCTCCCACAAGGACATTTTGCCTGAGAAAAGTGACTGGTGTCTTCTTCCAAAAAACACATTTTTAGGATGAGTTCACAGGCTGCCTATGTTACAGGATGCGAGAATCCCTCATTCTCGTAGGCCACCCACACTTAGGGTGTGAACTGTTCGCAGTCTGCTCCATATATAGGGTGCGAACCTATTTTTAAGCTTGGAAAGGAGAAGAGGTCACGAAGGTTCTAGAAGGGGATCTTCTAGAAAATGAGTTGGCATTCGCATTGTTTGCATCCTACTGACTTCTCAGATTTGGTGGGATCATCCTCATCCATGTAACCATCCCTCCTTCTCCTATATATTGAAAGGTTTCTCATGGAAAAGGTTAAGCAAGATTGAATGAAGAATTGGTGAAAGAATTGTGTGAAGAACCCTGCTTGGACAGAAGCTTGAAGACTCTATTTGGTCTATCAAGAGGAATTGGATCTTCTTCATGCAAGTGCAGAGCAAGTGTGTGTGTTGGAACCAAGGGTCACTGAAAGGAATCTTGTGACATCAAGGTGATCAGGTTGTATCTTCTACTTTCATTTAATATAATACAGCGGCATGTCCCTTTCCCATAAAAACACTCTTATTTTATAGCATAACTCCTTGATCATATGCATAAGTTGACATTGAATATACTTTTCTATCTTCACTTTGGTTGGTTTGTGTTGTCTTGGACCTAACATGACAAGAGCACCGGAGCGAAGTGAGAACAACGGAGACCTAAGGAAGAGATATAAAGGTACATCACTCGTTCCTTCTTATTGGTAGATTCAATGAATACAACTTAGGGAAAGAGTCATGTCTTGTCTTGTTTTGTTCTAGATCCAGGTGGATCTAGGGAGATCTGTTAGTGTCCGCACCTACCGATTTGTTCGATAACAAAGCTCCACTAGGAAGGGAAAGGGAAGGGAGCTGAGAGACTAGGAAAAAGGGGCTAAGCTTAAGGGATTAACCAAGGGAATACTATAATGTATTTCAAAAAATACTAAGATTTAGAAATAAACCTTGTTATCCTAAGTTCCTTTGGGGTGAGGAATGAACTCCAAGTGGAGAGGAACGAGTTCCTAGAGATCCATGTGTCGTTTAGGACACATGCAATTTTATGGGGGGAAATCCGTCGTTGTGGGGGTTCACTCACCATTCTTTCCATATTTCCTCACGTGTTCACTGACCATTCTGACCATTTTTTCCCCATTCACTCACAAACTACGCAGGACACAGTTAGCCATTTTTCGCTAGTGTCGAACCCTCTACCATCGTGAACCTCTGTCATTTATGCACCCTCATATTTTTTTTGAGCCCATACCCTTCCTTACCTGATTCGATTTTTTCCTAACTGTTTGACTGGGGAGCTGGATAGAAGAAGCAGGTTGCCATGCCTGTGATTTTGAAGAGGCGGGTTGTCAGGCCCATAGATTGAAGAAGCAGGTTGTTAGGCCTGTGAGAAATTCTCTCCAGGTGAGAGATATTGTCGGGGAAGTGATTTCTCCTGGAGGGAGTCCAACAACAACTACATATCTCTGAGAATTCCTGATCTGGCTTGTGGTTGAAGCCCTAGAAGGGAAGTGGAGAAGTCGATGGACTGTGGAATAGTGAAGGTGTATATTCCTGGGGTGGGATAGGCATGTCGAGAATGAGATTCTATGAGCGGTGGATGTAAGTAGGCTCCTTTAAGGGAATCCTTTCTATTGCATTGTGCATCTTTCCATAGTCTCATCCTAGCCTAGGATTTTTTTACCTGGGTGGAGTTCAGTCCAAGCTCGAGGTTGACCCACTGCTGATAGCTTGGAGTAACGTGGTCTAAGGTTGGGAGGTTCGTGGAAGGTCTGCACGCAGTTAGTGTACTTCAATTAAAAGATAAGTATCATTTATGTGTTAATATAAAATGATGTGTTCAATGCATGTATGTTATTTATGAGAATTGCATGTGTTTATTGCATGTATGATTTATTGTTAATTCTGCATGAATCTGTGTATGAGAAGAATGTTTATATCTGTTAAAATTGCATTATATATATATATATATATATATATATATATATATATATATATATATATCATAGTTTGAAAACAAAGTAGAGGGTGTTTTTGGTAGCATGCTCGGCCCTGAGATGGTTGGGTACGTTACAATATGGTATCAGAGCATGAGAGTTTTTTAAGTGGCATGACCCAACCTGGAAGTCTGGGTATGTCACAATTTGTCTTTGTTCTTTTCATGTCTTTGGTCTCACTTGATACCTAGTGTGTCATCAACCACCAGCTCTACCTCTGGACTCGTTTTGCACCATGTTGTTTCCCTTCCCCATCTCATAATTGTTGGTTGTGATCTTAATTTTCCAATGTTGAGTGGTGGCCAATGCAAGCGCGCCTGCAGTTGTAGGGGTGAATATCTAGACGCAGGTCATTGTTTCTCATGTAGATGATATTTATGAGGTACAAACTCCACCAGAAGTCCAGGCCGAATCGAACCTAGCAGAAGTCAGACATCCATGTTCTCCAAATTTTTCTCCAATACTTTATTGATAATGAGGCGGTGGATGCTGACATTGGTACCTGACCCTATAATTTATCGATCCCATTCCAACTTACACACCAAATTATACTCCAAGAGTGTTGATATTTACTAGATTCTCAAGACCCTTATGAGGAAAGTTCTTCTAGAGAGAAATGAAGTCCAAGTCCACTTGGAGATATTCTTACAACCTGAAGAAGTGCAAAAACGAAGTGTAAAAACAATGGGAAGATGGACAAGATGGCTAGCCAGAGCATCGACATAGTTGGAACAAGCCAGGAGCACCTCCTAGGAACGAAACCTCCTCCAGAGGCTTCCTTTGGTCTGTCTCTCTGCTTTCCTATTCTCTTTCATATTGTTTTGTTCTTTTACAGTCATGGAGGGCAGGAGGTTTTAGCCCCACCTCTGAATATCTTTCAAAATCATTATAGGTTTAAGTATGACAGTTTCAAAGACAATCTAGTATGTAAACAATGTCATCTATTTTTTTTTCTCTAAAACTACAAAGAACATTATAAATTGAACTTTTGTAGTTGGTGTGGTTTGTAGACTAGCCACACTTTTTGTATAATTTTCTCAATTTTCAGTAATAGAAGCTTCCATGAATGGATAGATTTAAAAAATACTATTAGGATGTAAAGGTGGAGGATGGAAAGTCTTAATAATTATATGGTTCATTAGCTTTAAATGTTTCATGGGTCATGTATACATGATTGGATCTAAAAAATTCAAATCCAACTATGTATACATTATTTGTATAATATTTATAAGTGTGTAGTAGGTTGGACATTCATGCTTCTAGATTAAAGGAGAAATACACCAATTATACAATGTCTAGAACATCATTTTCCATAAATTTAAATAAAAATAAAATAAAAAATACATATGTGATCCAGGTGGATATCAGTGGCCACCCACCTATTCCAACTTGCCCAAAACAATGTTCTAACAATTTACTATTTTAGCAGTTTTTCGGTTCCTAAATTTATAGAGCTATTTTGAGGGCCTAAATGAAGTTTTTTCAAGATCAAGCACCTAAATGATAGAAATAAGTTCTAATTGAGCCCCTAAAATGAATCTCCTTGACAATACCTTTCCAATGAGCTATGGTGTGCCCCAAACGAAGATCGTATGCCAAAGTTACACCCTCAGGTAGTTGATACATCAAACTACCCAAAACGGGGTCCACAAAACTGTTGGCTTTTCATCTTCTGGGGTTAAGGTTTTGGATTTTTTTTATGTTAAAAATGCCTTTAGAGCCTCATTGTAATCCATCTTCTTACGAATGTGAATAGTCTTCACATCTCTTCTCAGAGATAAGCTACCACCATTCTAGCGAGTCTTTCACTCTGTATTTCTACAGTTTTGTACATTTTGCTCATTAGTAGAAACTTTGTATTACTATATCTCTGTGTTTATGGTTGCATATCTAATATATTTTTGTTATAATGTTGGATATATGAGATATATCTGTACATTTATTTATTATATCTCCACTCTCATTTCGTGCTGAAAATAATATGGATCAGTGGTATCAGAGCAGGTTGCTCTTGATCATTTTTCAGTGCATGTCCCTGACAAGCTCCGAGTATAGAAAGTTGGGTCTCTATATTTTATCTCTTGAGGAAAATATCTCTTACATGACCAAGAAACCCTCCATGGAAAAAGAAAATAAAAACGAAAGAGTAAACGATTCTATTGATTTTTTGCTTGAGAAAACTCTCACGCGACAGAGGGACGAAATCATGGAGAACTTTTCCCACATCCTTCAACACCTGTCGATAACAAGCAACCACTTTGGAAGCATATCTCCTTTCAAGGTACAAGTCAATTTTGATATTCTCGTATTTGAAGGATAGATAGATGCAGATACCCTAGGAAAATGGTTAAATCTGCTAGAATGTTATTTCTTTGTTCACAATTTCACTGATAGGGAAAAGATCACCTTTTCACTCCTTAAGGCTCTCCCCCATGTCAAACATTGGTGGGAAACTTACTGGGAGTAAAGTTCCATAGATGAGTCTGTAATATACGGGGTCGAGCCCACTTAGTATTTTTTTTTTGGATGCAGTCAAGGAACAATATTACCCTATTGGTAACTATGACGACCAATACATGGGATGGACCATGATGTGTCAAGAGAGGGGCCAAGCAGTGTCGGAGTTTACCAATACCTTCCATACCTTGTGCACCAATCTGGGTATCAAATATTCTAAGTGGAATTTGGTTATGAAATATCGTGGGGCTCTACACAGATACATCCAAACTGAAATGGATTTGTTGGACATCTCATCACTGGGTGTTATTTATCAATATATTGTTAAAATTGAGCATAAATTTAAGCACTAGAACATACAAGAGTTCAGGTCTGGAAATATGCAACAACCAAAGAATGATAAAGATGGCCTTAACAACCAGGCTCCTTCAGAAAACCAATCCAAGCCACATGAAAAGAAGGGTAACGGGAAGACGAAGAAGGACACTAGAAAGTGGTATGATTTCCAAAAAATCCCCTGGCACAACACTCATGAATGTCACTCAAAAAATCATTGGTGTCAAAGATCAAATACAAGGAGCCAAACCCTAATTCAAAATATGATGCAAAAAATAATGGGAAAAGACAGATCATCGATGAAAACCCCACTACTATTGTCGCGACTATAACAATTCAACCAGAAGAACCAAGAGATCCTGAAGAGGGGGAGTGCATTTTTCATTCACATATGTGGGTGAAGGGGACCCCACTGCATTTTATTATTGATAGAGGAAGTTAGAAGAACCTCATCTTAGCGTAGGTCATCAAACAGTTGGGATTGTCAACAACACCACAACCATAGCCATACAACATAGGGTGGCTTTGCTAGGGATAATATATCTATGTCAACCAATAGTTTTGATTGTCATATGGCATCTAGCCCTTCAAGGATGAGGTATTATGTGATTTTTCCCCATTGGATGTCTGTGATGTTATTTTGGGCTATCCATATATGTGGAAGTTCCATGTTATTTATGAGTCTTGACCTTGTAGTGTCATTGTTAATCTAGGGGTTCATCTCTATAGGATACCATAGGTAGTTTCGACTACTGTCTCACCTAAACAGTGCCACAAGGTAGTATCTCATACTACAAAATTTAGCATCTTCACATTCTATTCAAAAGGTGAACAGAAGAACACAATAACCATTGTAGCCTTAGTCTAAGCACCTTCTATCCAGTAGAGGCAGGTCAACAATATTGAAGTAAAACGCAAGGATTCTTTCTGCACACAATCATCTCATGTAGCCAGAATAGTTAAAAAGTTCCAACCCTTCCAGCCACAGGTTCATCACAACCTTCAACAAGCTAAGCAACACAACTTCTCCAGCAAGGCAAGCAACTCATCAAGATGCAAATTCAGCAAACATTTTTCCCTCTCCCCGAGAATTCAATGCAATGGAGACCATTTATTCCTAAGGAGGGAGGATTAATATAGGTAGATATCGGTGGCCACCCACCTATTCCAACTGGCCCAAAACAGTCTTCTAACAATTTACTATTTTTAGCAGTTTTTCAATTCCTAAACTTCTGAGGCCATTTTGAGGGCCTAAATGAAGTTTTTTGGGGATCAAGCACCTCAAAGATAGCCAAAGGCTCAGATTGAGACCCCAAAATGAATATCCTCGATGATACCTTTCCAACGAACTATCGTGCACCCCAAACAGAGATTGTATGCCAAAGTTACGCCCCCAGGAAGTTGATACGCCAAACTACCAAAAACGGGGTCCACAAAACTATTGGATTTCCATCTTCTGGGGTTAGGGTTTTGGATTTTCTTTATGTTAAAAAGGCCTTTAGAGTCTCATTGTAATCGATCTTATTACAGATTCAAGTAGTTGTCACATCTGTTCTCAGAGATAAGATGCCACCATTATAGCGAGTCTTTCACTCTGTATTTCTACAACTTTGTACATTTCACTCATTAATAGAAATTGTGTATTATTGTATATTTGTGTTCATGGTTGCATATCTGATATATTTATGTTATATTATTGGACATCTAAGATATCTCTATACATTTATTTATTATATCTCCACTCTCATTTCGTGCCGAAAATAATCTCGATCAATATGATGACATAGGTGTAGGTATTTGAACAATGGTTAAGGCTAGTGGTGCAAAACATTTTGGGGGTGGTGTTAGCAATTTACCTGATATCAATTTCCTTCTTATAATTGATTCTTCCCTCTACCTTTCATAAACTACTAACAACCACATTAATAATAATAATGCATAATATTTTTTAATTGTGTGTATGGTTGTCAAATAACCAACCTATATCCTCTCAACTTTTGATAGATCTAGGGTTAAGATGGATCTAGACTAGTTTCCTCAATTTCCTTAGTTTGTTAATAATATAGAGAGTATTGTTTAGATGTTTACTACAAGAGTTACATGAGGAATAATTTGAATAGAAATAAAGTAGCAATGTTGAGTGATGGAAATTGTACACTAAAATCAATGCATTGGTTTCAGTGTACATGTCCATTTTTATATGCATTGGTTTCAATGTTCATGTCAATTTCTAGTGCATTGATTTCAATGTACATATCAATTTCTATTTCTATTCAATTTCTAACTTATTAATTTGAGTGTGCATAACATTTTATATTTCTATTCATTGTACATATACAAAATTGTTGATTTCAGTGTACATGTCAATTTATAATTCATAGATTTCAGTGTACATGTCAATTTTAATTCAATCTCAACTTCTATTTCTATTCAATTTTCGCATTGATTTCAATGTACATGTCAATTTATAGATCATGCATTGATAACTATATACACATCAATTTCTATTTCTTTATATTCAATTTTCACATTGATTTCAATGTACATGTCAATTTATAGATCATGCATTGATTTCAATATACATGTCAATTTCTATTTCTATTTGTACCACATTGATTTTAGTGTACATGTCAACTTCTATTTCAATTTCAATTTCTAACACATAAATAATTGTCGATTTCAGTGTCCATGTCAATTTCTAATGATGATGATTAACATCCACTAAGACCGAATTGGTCTATCGGACCTAAGAGGGTAAGCGATTACTTGGGATTCTTTAGAATTTTGTTTCTATGCTCGAAAAGAATTAAGAGAAGCTTTCCAATATCACCATACTTTTGTTGAGTTAAGAGGTTAGAAAGGTTGGTAGTGTGACAAATATTTTGAAAATGAGATCTAATATGAGTATAGGTTGTGTTATCGCACAGTTTGTAGCTAGGTCAAGTGGCTATGAAGTAGAAGGCTAAACTAGTGTAACAGGAACCTATCCCACCCAATGTCACCACGATGGGGAGGTTATTTCTCTTTAGGGAGGTTAGGCCCAGGATAGATGTCCCCGGTAACCTGGAGTTTTGAAAAGGAAAAGGTTTAATAGTCAAAGTAAAGTTCCCCCTTCACAGGTCACCACCAAAACAAATAGTCCAACTAAACAACCAATAATGAAGTGTAGGCCCAAAGAAGAACACCTGCCCGGAACAAAGCAAACCAATATATATGTGCAAGCTATGATTCAATGGGTTAATACTTCAATAGACTATCTAATATCAATGTATAAGCAATTGCAACAATAAATATTGACGAAGACAATGTTTGTTAATATAGCACTGAAATCATGTTACTTCACCAATAAATATCAAGATGTTATAGAAATCAATGTATCCAATCAATCCCTCATTCAATAAATGCTTAAAACACCATCCAATTGCTTAATGTAAAAAAATGTTGCATCAAGATGAAATAACCAAGTGTGACAGCTTTTTCAGGGTTAATAGTTAGTTAGGGTTTCAATTTATAAGAGTTTGAGAGTTCTTTTAATCATTTTCACTTCAACGTTGGAGGTTAAAGATCATTGCCTAGGGTTATGGAGTCAAAATGAGAAGGACACACAAGTTGAAGGGGATGAGATTCAAAGGACAAGAGGGAAAGGTTTCAAGGTGCTGCAATAGGAGGGCCTTAAAGAAAGAACCCTAGGGGAGAGAGGCTCACTCCGGTGTTGCTTAAGCAAGGCCTTGTTCTTTCTCGTCCTTCCCGACAATAAGCTAGCTCAAAGACAAGTAAAATCAAGACAAGAGAGTTTAAAGAGGGAGAGTGTTGCAAAGGCAAGGTTCTTTCATCAAACCCTAAAAAGAAAAGCGGCCCTAGGTGTAGATAACCTAGGCATGGGATGTCCTCTTCCTCTTGAATTGTAAAGGTATGGCTAGCTTAAGGGAAGAAGAAAGAAAGAGGGTAGCAATGGCTAGGCTCTCTTCTTCTTCTTCAATGGCTAAAAGGCTTTTCTATCAGGGGACATGAGACAATGACTTACTTGTGTGTTTGTCCCCTAGGGTTTTGATTCAGCAATATTTATAAATAAATGCAAGAAATTAAACTACAACCATTCTATCAAGAAGTTGAGCAGAAAACAATACTTACAAATCACCAAGAAAATAACATGCAAACCCTAGTTGTAAACCTTCCTTCAAGAAAAACACTATAAATTGCCAAAACTCTCCTCTCCAAACAAGTGCGCCTTCCTCAAAATAGCCAATAACCCTAATAGGGCGCAACAATCATACCTCACTAGGAGAGTGAGTGATGTGTTATGTCAAAATGAGAGTAAAA